>CM061043.1:110091789-110298430 GCA_030762985.1 Adelphocoris suturalis
GGACGATTTACAAGTAGCTGCATTGACTCGATTCATAATCTATCGAAGAACTTGGTAATGCATAGCTTCGTTCAAAGTTAGGTACCGTTTTTGAACTGTCCTACACGTAGTCATGCTCTAAAGTGCTGTTTATTGTTTAGCAACTGGATGCTCCACTGGTTTGAGCCGCAGATGCATTATCTCGATGGATCAAAGAACAAGGTTAAGCATTAGTTACGTTCAAGGTTTTTTGTCATTTTGGAAGTGTTCTCCACATATCCTCTTAAGCGCTGCTTACTGTTTCAGACCGGAACGCTTTATAATTGAACCGCAGTTGCATTTACTCGGTAGGATAACCCATCGAATAACAGGATAATGCATACCTTTGCTTGTGATGTCTTACCTTTTGTGAAATATTCTAAAATGCTCTAAAGCGCTGTTTACTGTTTCATACCGACACCCTTTGCAGTTATGAATCGCAATTGCATTGACACGGAAGAACGTTGAAAGACGCATTGACTCTATCAGTGAATAAGACAATGCTTAGCTTCATACATAGGTTTCGTACATTTTGGAACCTTTCTACACATGCACTAATGTTTTAAAATTCAGAATGAACTCAGTTCCAGAGCATTAAATTCCCAGCATCGACCTTCTCGCACGGTTCAGAAGTTGTACAACGGCGAAATTCAAATTAACTCCTTATTGTATTCCATATTTTGATCAAAGCCTGCATTGACTGATATCACTATTCAATAATCCGTAGGGTTAAGAGTTTCCTCGATCACTTATAGACCAAAGTTTCTGCTATTATATTCGCCATTGACAGGGCTAAGATGATCGGGTATATGTCATGTGACATTGCTAACAATTGAATTTGCATTGGTTCCTACACGAAAAAACTGGATAGCGACAGAAAAAATAACTAAAAACTACATACCAGTTAGACCTTTACAGGATACAAGAATAATACAATTGTTTTATGAGATAATTACCGGTCTACCTGAAACAACAATATCTGTAACTCTAAAATTTTGAGATTTAAAACAAAATAGTGATCGGATAAGGATGGAAAAATTGATTAATTTAGAAAATAAAGTACTTAACCCAATATATATATATATATATATATATATATATATATATATGTATATATATATATATATATATATATATATATATATATATATATATATACTAGCGTTCCCCCCGCGCGCGTTGCTGCGCCCAAATTAAATTTGTTTATTGATCGTAATTTTAAACTGTTATTAAGTCAATCGTGGGATCATTAGGGAAAAAACTGGATTCTAGATCCACTCAGCTGATCTGGGATCGGTCAGTTGTGTTCAGAAGTCCCTCAAGGGGCTACATACCAAATCTCAGAATCGTGGGATCATTAGGGAAAAAACTGGATTCTAGAGCCACTCAGCTGATCTGGGATCGGTCAGTTGTGTTCAGAAGTCCCTCAAGGGGCTACATACCAAATCTCAGAATCGTGGGATCATTAGGGAAAAAACTGGATTCTAGAGCCACTCAGCTGATCTGGGATCGGTCAGTTGTGTTCAGAAGTCCCTCAAGGGGCTACATACCAAATCTCAGAATCGTGGGATCATTAGGGAAAAAACTGGATTCTAGAGCCACTCAGCTGATCTGGGATCGGTCAGTTGTGTTCAGAAGTCCCTCAAGGGGCTACATACCAAATCTCAGAATCGTGGAATCATTAGGGGAAAAACTGGATTCTAGAGCCACTCAGCTGATCTGGGATCGGTCAGTTGTGTTCAGAAGTCCCTCAAGGGGCTACATACCAAATCTCAGAATCGTGGGATCATTAGGGAAAAAACTGGATTCTAGAGCCACTCAGCTGATCTGGGATCGGTCAGTTGTGTTCAGAAGTCCCTCAAGGGGCTACATACCAAATCTCAGAATCGTGGGATCATTAGGGAAAAAACTGGATTCTAGAGCCACTCAGCTGATCTGGGATCGGTCAGTTGTGTTCAGAAGTCCCTCAAGGGGCTACATACCAAATCTCAGAATCGTGGGATCATTAGGGAAAAAACTGGATTCTAGAGCCACTCAGCTGATCTGGGATCGGTCAGTTGTGTTCAGAAGTCCCTCAAGGGGCTACATACCAAATCTCAGAATCGTGGAATCATTAGGGGAAAAACTGGATTCTAGAGCCACTCAGCTGATCTGGGATCGGTCAGTTGTGTTCAGAAGTCCCTCAAGGGGCTACATACCAAATCTCAGAATCGTGGGATCATTAGGGAAAAAACTGGATTCTAGAGCCACTCAGCTGATCTGGGATCGGTCAGTTGTGTTCAGAAGTCCATCAAGGGGCTACATACCAAATCTCAGAATCGTGGGATCATTAGGGAAAAAACTGGATTCTAGAGCCACTCAGCTGATCTGGGATCGGTCAGTTGTGTTCAAAGTCCCTCAAGGGGCTACATACCAAATCTCAGAATCGTGGGATCATTAGGGAATCTCCGCGTAACGCTCTCCGCGTAACGCTCCCCGCGTGACGCTTTTTCATTTATGTGCCATAGTAAAGACATAAAATGTCAAAAAAAAAAAAAAAATGTAGTAGGCCGTCAAGAAGGTACCAGTACTTTCTGTTCAACTATTTCTACAACCACTAAAATTTCTAAAACCTGACACTGCACCCTTTTATGCCCTCTGGGTCAGAGCCCTTTGAACGGATTTGCACCAAACTTTACAGGAACAATCCTTGAATCATGCCTAATAATACCTGAAAGTTTCATTACAATCTGTCGAGCGGTTTCGGAGTCTATAGGCAATATACATATATACATACATACATACCTCCTCTTTTATAGATATACTAGCGTTCCCCCCGCGAGCGTTGCTGCGCCCAAATTAAATTTGTTTATTGATCGTAATTTTAAACTGTTATTAAGAGGTGATTTGATGGACGGAAGCTTAGCCTTTGGTTTCTGCCTTTGGTGTCTACAATGACCCTGGATTCATTGTCATTTTATGCAGACGTTCAATAGTATCCTCCTCCTCCCTTCTCCTCCTCCTCCTCCCTCCTCCTCCTCCTCACTCCTCCTCCTCCTCTCCTCCTCCTCCCTCCCCCTCATCCTCCTCCCTCCTCCTCCCTCCTCCCCTCCCTCATCCTCCTCCTCCTCCCTCCTCCCTCCTCCTCCTCCCTCCTCCTCCCTCATCCTCCTCCCTCCTCTTCCTCCTCCTCCCTCATCCTCCTCCCTCCTCTTCCTCCTCCTCCCTCATCCTCCTCCTCATCATCCTCCCTCATCCTCCCTCATCCTCCTCCTCATCCTTTGGCCTCACCCTCGGCCTCACTCTGCCTTCGGTCTTGGCTTGGGTAGTTAAATAAATTTCTAAAACATGACACTGCACCCTTTTATGCCCTCTGGGTCAGAGCCCTTTGAACGGATTTGCACCAAACTTTACAGGAACAATCCTTGAATCATGCCTAATAATACCTGAAAGTTTCATTACAATCTGTCGAGCGGTTTCGGAGTCTATAGGCAACATACATACATACATACATCCTCTTTTATAGATATATATATATATATATATATATATATATATATATAGCCTCGCCAGATCTTTTCTCTTTTCTACTGCGTAGAAAACGAGGATAATTTGCTATGCAATTCTTAGCCTGAATCAACTTAGTTTTGGAATGTAGCCAGGTACGTAAGGAGAGGGAAATTTGTAGCTTGAAATGTGAACATTTATCACATAAATCAAGCGCTTTCCAACGAGTGGCGAACGATTTTTGTGCGATGAAAACTGCGGAAGTTTCATTCCCTTAACAACGTCTGGGTTGTACGTGAAAAACACTGAAATTGTGACACAATCTATAGCAACTACTCAACTACTCGGTTGTACGTGAAAATCATCGTTAATTTCGTCACGGACGTTACATAAAAAATTATTGGGGGTCGGCCAAAGAATTGCATAGCAATTAATATATATATATTTTTTTATGGAAAGATGGACTAAACAGAAGTACTTTATCATATAGGTACTAATTCAATTCCAGTAGATCTTAATTAGCTTCCACTTGCGTGACTAGCTATCCTATGATGATGGTAACATTATTGACTTTTTTGAGTATCGGTGCAAAAAGAAGGCCTTATTCCTTCCACATTTATTAGGAAAGTTTGCAAATAAGAATTTCATGTTTAAAACCTCGCGATCTACTCGTAATTCACTCCATTTAAGGATATATGACGAAAGAGTTAACTCCTATTTTTGATGCGAATAGCCATAAATGTGGTTCCTATATTGCCCACCCAACTTGTCAGATTTTTTTTCACCTTATTTATCATTCGCAAAGCTGATTTTTTGGCAAAGCTTTACCTGCATTTTTCTGCTAGTTTATTGTTACTAAACTTTATTCTATTCATTCATTTACATTTATTTTAATCTATATTATACTTTTTTAGTTGGTTGGGGAATGCATTCGGATGTATAATGTCCATTTTTTTTCTCTGACCCCTAAATATATTCCTTCAGTTTGGCTCCAGTCCCATGTTTTTGGGGGAGTTCCAGAAGTTATTTGTCAGCCAGGAAACGTAACTTCCTCTCTGCCGTTCGGGGCGTTTGGAAAGTAAAACAAAGGTGATTTCTAATAATGTGTTATTACGCGGCGAAGCGCCGGAATCTCTTCGTTTTGCGTGCATAAAATAACGTAGTTCTCGTAACAAGCGGGGATCTTTCCACACCTCAGCTGCCCTCCGGAGACCAGGAAATCGTTAAGCGCACGAACTTACACGTTTTAAACGGACTCCTAATAGAATCTTGGTACGTAAATTGCCGAGCGCGGAGGGTCAGCTATTTTTATCCTCGATGAATGAATCAGTTGCATGTTTACAACGTTTTACTTGTATTTAGACCACATCTCGATCAACACCCGTTTCGAACTGCAAACTAGGTGTTTTTTACAATCACAGTACTTACAAGTGACGTTGTATTCTTCATTGACACCACAATTTACAAGTTTCCATTCATCATCTCACATAATTATGATTCTCGCGCTCCATCTTATTTTCAGGCAAACTAATCTCAACGTTTAAATTTTAGAAGTTTTAGAAGAATTTAGTATGGGTTTCCGTGACCCATGAACAATTAATTGAATTCTGGAACTTCAGATGCTGTACGTTTGTCCTACACTCTAGGTAAACGTTGTGTGTGAGCACATAGTTTTAAACATGCAGGTCCATCACTTTGAGAACACTGCAAATCATATCACAAAGGTTTATTATTAATGTGTTAGAAATCCGTTTCTACATCGATTGCTGATATACTCGTACAAGGGGGCATTGACTGTTTATTTATTTATTCTTCCTCTAGACATAGGTCCTTAGGGGAGCTAAAAGAAGGACTTACAGCGGTACAGGAGATCTCGGATTCTGTGAAATGCAATCTTTCGATAACATTTAAAAAATGTTATTCTGTGTGATTCTAAAGTTTCCGAGATCTCAAGTTTTAATATGTAATTCCACCCACAGAACACAGAAAAGAGTAGAAGCGGCGTCTACCTCAACCGCCCGTTGATCATAGTGGCCAACGCACCATCATAGTGCGCGCTCAGTGTAAATGGGCCTTAAGACCCAAACTTTAGAGCTATCAACTCGAAATTTGGTCCTTACACTCCCGGAATATGCCGTAAAATTTTGGTGTGAATACAACAGAATGTGGCAAGATATCGTCAACGACGTCAAAAGAACACCTCAGAAATATGTGTTTGGCATGGATTTCGACAGATGTTGACGTGTTGAATCGATTGAGACGACTGTCAGAGCTATACAACGCGATGCGGAGATGATACATACTATCGCCGAAACATCGGACGATAATCTCATTATTACGTGTTTATTGTAGTTTTTTGGTGCCTACAAGCATCACACGTGTAGAGTAATAGTTTCTGTAGTAGTAGCCATCTCAAGATGGGTGTGTGGAAGACATTATAGGCCTCTTCCAGTATCAAGTTATAATTCGCATACAACCAGTTTCGCCTGGTAAGGCTTCATCAGGTACTAAAAACTCCAGTCATGCAGCATGACCCCATGAGCGAATTTTTGAAGAAATCTTCGACATTTAAGTCGCTATTGATCGTGTAGAGAAATTTTAGTTTATGATTTTGATAGACAAACATGGAATCAAATTATTAAAAATAATTAGAAGCTACTCATACTTTATTATTATTGAATTAATCTTGTAGATTTAAAGACAAACGTAGGTAAATATTCATAGATTTCAATGTCTAATGTGGTCAGTATTGAAGGCAGTTGAAATCTTAACAGTATCCTATCATAACATCATCAAATCTTGACAGAAAATAAAATAACATATCGACGTCATATGAAAGAAACGTATTTCCACAGCCAATCGATGATGAGGCTTCATATTACGAGTGATATAAAGTCAGTTGCATTTGAATCTAGTATCCTACAGCAAGAAATTGACAGACAAACTGTAGTCTCTGTGCATCTATTGACAGCCTAAATTATGGGGAAGTGTCACTTGGCTTTTCCGTAGCAACAAGAAAGAAATTGAAAATATTTAATACTAGCATTAAATCCTACCTACGTTTTAGACAGTATGGTTCTAGGATTGTTTATACTGGGATACTTCCATAAGAGTAGTTCAATCTGAATTTGGACAATGTTTCATGCAAATATTACCAATTTTTACAACTAGCGAACGGCATTATTTCGATTTTTGACAGATTTTTCAACTTTGAAATTTTTAAAAACTTGATACATATTCTTATAGGAAATTTTACGCTGATTCCGAATATACCACATGTTAGTATGCTGAAAAAATTATGTCGCACAACAAATCTCTAAAAACTGGCTATTTTGAAATTTTTGAAAATTTCAACCCGAAGATGTGATCCGATCATGCTGGCCAACGAACTTGAACTTTCGTTTTGTGTCCTTAACATTTTCAAATTTTTTGAAGTTTCTAGCACAATTCTACGGACAGTTATCGTCTGGAATTACTCATACATATATATACATACATACATATATATATATATATATATATATATATATATATATATATATATATATATACATATATATATGTTATAGGAATGATTACTTATTCCATAACTTATACATATATACATATATATACATACATACATTAAAAAATGCGTTAAACTTCAGAATATGATTCAGAATAGCCTGAAACGGATTTCTGCATAAAAATGTTTCAAAAATTCACATTCTACAAATTTTGAGGCGAGAGCAATAGCCTAATTTTCTTCAAAAATTCGCTAAAAATGAATAAACAAAGAGACTACCACGGATTTCGTCAAACTAGGCTTGTGTTCCAATTCATTACACATTACTAAAGAACTTAATGTTATGGAAGTAGTAATTATGTACCAGTAGGGACATTGACGTTGCTTGGAGAATTGACATTTTTAGTGCGGGGGAATTATGACAAGCAATGTCAATGTCCCTACTAGTACATAATACAACTTCCCTAACAGTAAGTTCTATAGTGATGTTAATGAATTGCAACACAAGCCTGGTTTGACGAAATCCCTAGTACTTTATTTGTTCATACGTTTTTTTTTTAGTACCTTATGAAGCCTTTTCAGGAAAAACTTATTATAACTTGATACTGGAAGAGGCATTCAATGTCTTTCACCCTCAACCCATATCTATTCTACACACCCATGTGTAGAATAGATTTTACATTTTTCTAACTTCGTAAGGAACGTGGTCACCGGATCCACTAGTGATAAAGTAATGAGGATTGTGAAAAATGATTAGATTACATCGATTCTAGCTTTCACCACCTTAGCTAGTGTTTAAAAAATCCTCCAGAAGATTACACCTATAATTATCTGTTCACGAACACATCCGTGACACGAGTTATTATCGATATTAAAATGTGATTAGCGGGCGGTCTACGTCTAGCCGTCCGGGAACAATGAACCAGGGAGAGCCCGGAGACGAGGGTGGGGCAGTGGGGCTGGAATGCCTTCCGTCGTCCGGGCTCGTTTATTTCGATCCGGGGCGAGAACGCATTCCGGAGCTTCGCGGTTAGCAATACCAACCGAGCCGGAATATAAGGCCCGGACATACGTGGGATTCCACGTGGAGAAACAATGCCTTTTTACATGTCCGGCAAGACACGCTCGTAAAGAATTCGAGAAAGTTTTCTCATCTTTTTAGAAGGTGACAAAAAATGTGAGGCAAATAAATTAAAATAAACTCTGCTTAGAATCAAAGTAAGTGACAAGCATTATACATTTAAAAAAAAAAAAAATAGTATAAAGAAAATTAATAAATACGAGTAAATTATCAAAACAACTGTTCACACACTACAGAAAATCAGTTAGTTATTAGGAAGTGTGGAAAGTTGGTGAGCGATTTCGGGCTCGATGTTTGAAACTGAGAGGGACTCATCAGCAAATAGTCCATGTAATTGTTTTTTTGGTGTCTCGAAAAATCATATTTTCTCAGTTCAGCACACATCTTAACCGTGATTCAATTGAATATGGAAACAAATTATAATAAAGAAACTTCCAACACATGCGACTACGGTGGGGACTCTCACAGAATTGAGCACATCCTTCTTGAATGCCAAGGGTAGAGGCAAATAGAAGACCAATTTTTGAACACCTCTATCGGTTTTAAGGACCAATGGTTAAGTTTATCTGGACATCTATTCGTTTAAAAAAGACACTGAATCTTTATTTTGAAGTTATAACATTTATTTTAATTATATAATGTAAAATTAAAACTGAGAAAACAATAAAATAAAACTTCGGCACTATGAATTGATTAGGAAAGAAGTTAGTATCATTCAGGGGTGTCTCAGCTGATCAGTAGGTACTCCTCCACTATCTACAGGTATTTTTCGACACTAGCGCATCCTTACAACGAGGCAAGGCTTAAAAATCTTATTGCCGAGGTTATTACACAATGCTGTAATTATCATTTATCATTTTTCTTCATACCTTTCGAAGGTGAGTACAAGGGGCTCGTTGTTATGGGACGAGTGAACTAAAGAATCGTCACCATTTCCTGTCAGTCACTGCCTACAACCAAGTCATCTTACCTAGTTCATAGATCAATAGTGTTAATTATGAATGTCAGGTAATAAAATAATTATATGCATATTATATTGGGATATTATGCGACGATGACCTGAAACGTTATGAAGGCAAGATTAGTTTGTGCAGTCAAGATCCCAATGAAATGTAATTGAAAAGTTTACAATGAATTGTTATAGAAGTTCCAGACATCTGCCGCGAAGATGTTGTGGATTATCTAGTTTTCAGAACTGTTCTTTAAATCAATTAAGAAACTAAAAATCTTTGGGGTCCTGTGAAAATTGGTCATTAGAATGGATGTGTCATGTGAGATCTGCCAGACGGGAATATTAGGTATCACCTTTGGCAAGGTAAGTACCTAGAGAGATAGGTATAACTACCAACCTATTTTCCATATATCATTACTTGTTGTTCATGAACTTTCTTCGACAAAAACCGAAGTAGGTACCTAATTAACTTTTTTGTCCCACAAATTGACGTAACTGTAAAATTCGCGTGATAACTGCTCTGACAATGCCGCCTTTATGAACATAACCTCCAGAAGAATGAATTTCAAGGATTTTTCCTCTTACAGCTGGTTTTTAATTTATGTTGCACGTTTCCTGATTAGATATTCGACAAAATTGATAATCAGCTGTTGTATTCGTCGGCAGAGCAGCAATCTAGCAGTACCTTTTCTTTACTACTAACCAACAGCGAGTCTGTTAGACTGTACCTACCTCCCTAAATAAATAGTGTCGTTTCTTGGAGAAGCAACAACCTGTCTTGTTTATTTCAATAAACTATCAAATCTATTCTTTTGTGCATTCAATATAACAAGTAAAGCTTCCTCAGTTATAATATTACAATCGTATAAAACGCGTGGTTGTAGCTGGTGAAACTACACCGCAGTACCAACATATTTATGGGGAATTTTCAATTAATTTTTCATTATTATTTGTCAAACTATTTATTCTCAAAGCGTAAACTAACATACCTAGTTCTTTGGTTTCCGGTCACTATTATGTAGTTTGTACCTAGTCCAAATGTAAACTCTTCCGCCATTAGATCGGTATCGTTGGCTACAACCAATAATCGCGCTGGCAGGCATGTTTACTACGACAATTTAGTTTAATGAAACTTTATACTACTACAATATTACTTTCGCAAAACAAAACTTGTGTAACCACATATTAGGTTGACCTAAGACATCAAACTTCTTGTGAAAAATAGGTTGGTTGAGTTGCGATTTACTGACATCTGCCAGATCACGGCGGACCTTGGCGAAAACAACAACTCCAGGCTTGAGGTCACGAGAATATTGACTATACATTGTAATTGTTTTCTACGTGTACCAAAAGGCCTCCATTTTAAATTCCAGCAACATAGGTCGATTGGGAAAGATACACCTCTGTTGATCAGTGAATCTCCGTACTATCTAATTTTTTTTTGTTTTTTTATTTATTTTTTTATTTTTTTATTTTATTTATTTATTTATTTTATTTTATTTTTTTTTTTGTGTCCCAAAAGGGAACTCCATTTTGAATGCCAGCTCTTTAGGAGAAACATTCGTTTTACCGTTACTTTGGTGAAACAATTTGTTAAGGAATTAGTTTTATCGTAGTTAGCTCTAAGATAAAATCATGGTAGCTAAAACTATTCCGATGGTCTTTGCCCACTTTTGAAATTTGAGTTTTCAGGAATCACAAGTTGTAAGAATTGTTTGAATGTCAGTCGTCACTGAGTTTGGCGTTAGGTGTTCTTATTGTGTGATAGATAGAGAAAAACCTGCATTTCTTCAGGAGAGAACTTGGATATCCGTAAGTTAAAGGATATCAGATAGAAAAGACAGAAAACGGTAAAGCTCAAATATACATCTAGCACAGATCCCTGACCCAGACATTGGGACAACGTCATGTCGACCTTGTAGAATCCTCTAAACCTTCATCATATAACTTCTACATCAATATATCATATGCTATATCATATCACTGCTTGATGAAATGCAGGTATGTTCCGTACACACGCATAACATGATACATAACACATGAGTGTGTAGTTTATTATCTGAAGCTTCAAAACGTTTATAAATTCTGTGTTTCAGTTCTTATAAAGCTCTTACTATATGTACCGAAATATTTTTTTTTCCGAGTCAACCTGTAGGTAATGGAAGCATTGTTTTACTTTCGGGAGATGAGAAATGTCCACTCTCATTTTACGTTTCCGACCATTCCAAACAACTTTCGTTCCGCGTCTGTCCTGCAACCGCAAATCCTTGTAACAAGCTTAATTTCCAAACATTCCTTTGATTTTGATGAACTTATCAAGGAATTGGCGGGTTAAGATGAGATGGTTCCCTTTCAGCTTCATTGATCCCAAATCAATACTTCTCTGCGCATGCGTAAACGTCAATTACCTACATCAAGCATGATTTTCTTACGCCCTAGTCGTCCGATCTCACTCAAAAATGGAGAATATTTGGGAAAAGACGATTTAATCATTCAACATTAATTTTATCATAACTGTATCAATCGCCGCTGATGTGCGTATGAGAAATCTATAATTTTCATCTGATTTTGCTGGAGTTTTTTTAGAATATGCCGGGTAGGCTGTAAATGATCCCCTATCAGTTTCACTGTCACCTAATTAATAATTCACCCTCTGCGCATCGGCTAACGTTGTTTCCATCAAGCATCATTCACCCCCCAGTGTTCTGATCTCGCTCAAATGTGGAAAGATTGTTGAGAGAAAATAATTTAATAATACTTACCATTTAATTTCAACTCCATAGTATCATTAGTATCTACTGCGCATGCGTGAACGTAACTTTTATTCAATATTATTTTTGTCTTTGGCTAATTTACCGATTTTGACGTTCTGCGTCATACACCTTCTTCTTTCCCCCAGCCTTAGGAACCTGCTATGGAATCTTTCATGATTATTTTAAGCATTTCATTGATCTGTACATTCATGTTAAGGATGCAAGGAAGCTACGTGATGCATATTTGCAGACGTTTTTTTCTTCTTATAAAAATACATCCTTCTATCTTGACATGCAAGACTTCATCCTTATCACAATATAATGTTCTCTCGCAAAGAATGCGGCAGTCGACAAAAACCTTCACACTCAGACAAACAGCCCCGAATTTCGGGTAAGGGAATTCCGGTCACGAGGTAAAGCATTTAAAGGTTAGAGGTTAAAGTATTCAGAGGTTAAAGCACGAGGTTTATTATTTCCCCCAGCCTTAGGAACCTGCTATGGAATCTTTTATGATTATTTTAAGCATTTCATTAATCTGTACATTCATGTTAAGGATGCGAGGAAGCTACGTGCTGCATCGTTGCAGTCGATTTTGTCTTCTTATAAAAATACATCCTTCTATCTTGTCATGCAAGACTCCATCCTAATCACAATATAATATTCTCTCGCAAAGAATGCGGCAGTCGACAAAAACCTTCACACTCAGACAAACAGCCCCGAATTTCGGGTAAGGGAATTCCGGTCACGAGGTAAAGCATTTAAAGGTTAGAGGTTAAAGTATTCAGAGGTTAAAGCACGAGGTTTATTATTTCCCCCAGCCTTAGGAACCTGCTATGGAATCTTTTATGATTATTTTAAGCATTTCATTGATCTGTACATTCATGTTAAGGATGCGAGGAAGCTACGTGCTGCATCGTTGCAGACGTTTTTGTCTTCTTGTAAAAATACATCCTTCTATCTCGTCATGCAAGACTCCATCCTTATCGCAATATAATATTCCCTTGCAAAGAATGCGGCAGTCGACAAAAACCTTCACACTCAGACAAGATGCCCCGAATTTCGGGTAAGGGAATTCCGGTCACGAGGTAAAGCATTTAAAGGTTAGAGGTTAAAGTATTCAGAGGTTAAAGCACGAGGTTTATTATTTCCCCCAACCTTAGGAACCTGCTATAGAATCTTTTAAGATTATTTTAAGCATTTCATTGATCTATACATTCATATTAAGGATGCGAGGAAGCTACGTGCTGCATCTTTGCAGACGTTTTTGTCTTCTTATAAAAATACGAGTACATCTTTCTATCTTGTCATGCAAGACTTCATCCTTATCACAATATAATATTCCCTTGCAAAGAATGCGGCAGTCGACAAAAACCTTCACACTCAGACAAACAGCCCCGAATTTCGGGTAAGGGAATTCCGGTCACGAGGTAAAGGGGCCAACTTTGAAGACCAGTGACCTGCAGAGGTCGGCTTCCGCCCCAGTAGGCCGGGGCTTTCCTTTGCCAAACCAACCAGGCTCGCTCCACCTTGGACTTTTCCAACCGTACAGGCAAAAGCCTCAGTCGAACCTGCGGCCTCGTTCATCAAGTCTATTTCCAGGACGCGGATAAACATGTGTCGCTGATTATTTTTAGACGTGAGGTTTCCCAGATGTAACTCGAGTCCAGCGGATTTGAGAAGAAAATCGAATTAACTGCGGTAACTTGAGAATTCCCCTAACTCTTAATGATATTATAACCCTCGGATTAACATCTGGGTTTAGCCTACTCCATAGGCGCTATTTTCTTCAGACTGTGTCAGTTGGTTGAGTGTAACGAGGCTTCAAGTATCATCTTTTAGCGATTTTTTCTGGAAAATGAAGCTATTGCAATCGTAATAAAAAGGTGATGGAAAGGCTTATAATTAAAATTTATCGGCGAGCTGAAGTTGGATTCATTTATTTTATTTATTTACCTTTTTCTTAAGTTATAAAAAATTTCTACAAAAATTCGCTAACAATGAAAATTTTGTTTGTTTGTTTTGAAATTTGAGCACTTTGAGTGCAAATAAACTGTTCACTACCTACAAATTTTCAGACCAAACTGAAAATTTTGCATACAAGACTGCACGGCATCGAGACATTTTATGTCTTCACTTCCCAGTCTACTAAAGGTTAAAATCATGTTTACATCATGTTTACATTTACAGGCCAACATCATGTTTACAAACTTAATTGAGAAGGGTCCTGTATGTAAACAATTATTCAGACAACCACGCTCATACCCTCAGATTGTTGGCCACACACTGCTCAGTGGTTAGCATAATACGCTTAGGTAAGTCGAGAGCTTTCCAACAACTGGAGAACGATTTTTGTTCGGTGATAAATGCCTAAGGTATAATTCCGTTGAAACAATTTGGTTGTAAGTGATAATCATTAGAAAATCAAAAGTAACATTTCGGTAACGTAATGTGACATTTTTCGATTCTAGGTGCCGACATAAAATGTCAAAGATATATAAATAAAATTTATTTAATATTATATTAAATATTATCGTTAAATTAATTTATTTATTATTTTATCTATTTATTATTTATTATTAAATATAATTAATAGTAATAATTTATAACTTATTATAAACTATCTCATGTTTACACGTTGCAAGCAGGATGAAATTATCGATAGCAAACATCTGAAATAGTTTGGGTTTTAGTTCATTTTGTTGGTAAGTAGTTTGCAATGTTTCGGATAGGATGTTTTGGTAATCGTTGGAATTTTGATGTTTTGTGAATTGGTGGTGATGTTTCTATGTTTTTGAATGTTGGGTGTTGAGTTTGTTTTGGATGTTTTTTGTGTTTTAATCTAGAAGATCGGCGATTAACTCCAGGGGGAATTCCCAAATTCCCAAACTGATAATTTTGTCGAATCAAACCACCATTTTCAAAACGAGGGTTGATGGTACTCCTTGGGAAACGTTAGCTTGAGCAATGTCATTAGCAGCCCATAGCCAGGAAGATCGTCCGGCCACTCGTCCTTAACCGCGTGCCGCACGACCCGCAATCTGGCTTTGGGGCCCATTGATGGCTCCAGGATTATTTATAGACTTGCAGCCCGGTTTCGGGTCACGGCGCTTTCGTTGTCACTTTCTCGCTTCTGATGCTCGGCGTGGGGCAAAGTCCTCTCTTCTTTATAAGTACTATCTCAGCAGGAGGCCTCGGCAACGATTCAGAGATTGAAGGGTCAGCGAGAAATCGTTCGAGATTGTCTACCCGCAATCCAGTAAGGTCAAGCAGTTCTATTTTAGTTAGTTTGGCCTGGTTAGATTTGTATTTGTATTTACCACCTTGCGTTAAATGCGACTAAAAGTTTTATCAATAGAGTTTTAGTAGCACCAAACCTACGACGTATCCGTTTTCCCTGGACGGAAACGTAGTGCACCATGGTAACTCTGCGACGTATCTCAATGCGTCCCGCATCTCAGGCCTACGTTCTACTGAAACGCTTTGACAGCCGACGGATCGGTTGCATAACCTTCACTTTTTAAAACCTCGAAACGCTTTGACAGCAAAAGCAAAGACGGATCGGTTGCATAACCTTCACTTCGCGATTGTTTTTCTGGTTGCGAAAACCTCGTGTGAAACAAGCACATGAACCTAGGAGGGACTCATGAATGAAACCCATTCTCCTGGATTTTTTCGTTCACGAGTTGTTTAAAACTTGACAAGCAAAAAACCTTAAATTTTGTAAATATTGTTTGTGGCAAAGAAGGCTATTGAGTCATTGAGTGTTGTTTTGCTTTTTTCTTTTGGAATTTCCTTTCAGCCATTAGGCTATGATTTTAGCTTGTAAAAAATGAAGACTCCTAATGCTCCCTCGGTCACGATTGTGTTTCTGGTTGTACAAAAGTATGTTGAAAAGTTCAAAACAATTTTACATTATACAGTACGATTCTTTACGAAAATTCGCTCATACAATCATGCTGCATCACTGGAACTTTTAATTTTCAAATCATAACATTTCATGATAAACCATTCATGTTTTACTCTTTATTCAACTGTGTTAATTAATAACAAAATTGTATTTTTTCAAAGAAATTAAAAAATTCTCCTCGTACTTTTGTACTTGCTTTTAATTATTATTATCATTTAATGTAGACTAAACGGCTGATCTAACTCCTTCCTTGTAATCCTATACATAGAAGTTGTCCGTGTAATGCATTTGCTTCACATTCCATTGTCAGTTGATCTGTTGAATCATCCTCCAACCTACAGTGTCTACACAATGCATAGTAACCCCAAGCTTCTCGTGGTATTTCCTGGTCAAGCATTGGCCAGAATATATGTGTTTTAAAATATTTCCAGCTATTGGTGTTTTCTTTTCTGTTCCTTGTCACAGACGCCAGGGAGAATTTTGCGGTCAGTTGAACATTATTCCCGTGCAGTTGTGTATCATTAGCAGAAACATCGTCTTGTTTTGTATTGAACTGTTAGTACTTTAGAGATATTCTAGCGGGTCAAGAGATGCTGCGAAGTGCAACATAATACATCCACGTTGCTATGTACGTCTGATCAGCATACCTACATACATTTCAAGAGATTTCGTTGATTCAAGTTAACGTAGAATATATTTCCACCATGGATCTTTTGTACCTTCGTGAAAAGGTACCTTGCTCAACCTTTGCTACCCATTTTCGGATCGATCTCAACTTCGTATAAGTTATTGGTAGTTAGGTCATGAAGAAATTATATTCCATGCACCACGATGATTCTGCATTTCTCAGCTTCCAATGCTTTGAATTGTACCGGAATTATAATCACGTTGGCGGGAATTCCGAGAAATGTGGTGATTACTTTGCTTGACTGTTGTCGTGAAGAGAAAAAAGAAAATACAGACCCCGGCTCTTACGGGAGACGTATGATCTCGCATGAATGATGCATGACAAGGCCTTTCCACCTCATGTAGCTTCCCGGTGTATAAGAACCGCCTTCAACGGTCTCGCAGGCTCAGATCGCACACATCAGATGCTTACCGCAGCGAGTCCTCCATCTTTACATGCTGCAGGAAAAACAAAATAGACCGTAAGCACCGTGAGAAAGTTCAAGACCACCAACAGAGCTCCAGTTTAGTTGAGTCACGTCGAGTTCTGTAAATAAGAATTAACTCGACGTTCTACATCAAGTTGGTAATGTTGACTTTTTGCATTCCTAGATGCAGAGTTTAGGAAAAAAGAGGAGTCTAGTGATGTGATGTAAACCTCATCCTTAAGGATAGCCTGTTTAAGGGCAGGTGGTTTAAGTTGTTGAATAATACAATTTTATTTACTAACATTTCATGTTAAATAAATACAGTCTATACACTAAGGGTGGCCAATCAGTTTTCTTAAAAACTATAAACCAAAATGCCACTGATTTGGATATTTATTCTGCTAAGATTTTGAGCGGGTGGCAGCTTTGATCCAAATGGGATGGAACTCGTTGGATATTATTCATGCTCTTACACCATCTCTTACAATTTTATTCTGGAGATAAGTGAAAAGTTTTGCTTGTTCCTGTTATCTATAGGTACAGAAAAACAGATATGAGACCAAATTCGCTCAACAAGTTTTGAAACCCTACATGGGGGCGGGAATTTCGACTTTGGAGTACGAAAATTGTTTCTTTACCGAATGTAACAACCTTTCACTACAATTATCATTTATGAGAGTCCAGAGAGCACATTTTGAAGACGGATCATTCACTGGTTCAATACAGTTAATAGCAAGCAATTTTTCCAGCTAAACGATAACTTGTTCAATTATAAATATTTTCAACAATGAACCTTTGTTATGCATGGTTCTCTAACTCGGAGAGAACGACCTCTCAATAGGGGAAATCATGTCGAGCAGGTGCCATCTGGTTTTCACGTATTTTCAGTCTGGTCTCACGAGCTGGCTCGTTCAACACTTCTTTATTGGGAAAAAGTAACTTATAATTTAGTCGGACTCGGCATTATACAAGCATATCCACAAACCTGTCTGGTCTTAAGGTGCTTAATTGTGGGAGTGCACCGCACAGAGATAGCGCGTTTTCAGAATAATGTCTACGTAGCAGCGTCGACATGTATCGTCAACTCATACAACATTGTGCGCCCCACAGAACGTTGTGCCAACCTCATTTTTGGAACATTATGCTCTCTAGCGGTAACAGGCTTGAAGTTATTAGTTCGAGAAAATTCTCACTGCAGCTGGATGGTAGAAGAGGACGTCGACGATTCCAAAAACCTTCCCTTAAGGGAATTGTTCAGTTTCTGCTGGGAGTCTCCTTTTATGAGTATGCTGCGGATTTCTGTAGAGTCTGGTAAGTTCATATTTCCATCCATATACTGTCAGCTACAAACTACAGTATTTTCTGTTTTCAAAAGTTTTGTTTGTTGCTATGATATGCCCAGGTATGTTTAAAATTGGAACTTTGGGGTACAACTTTGAGTCGTCGTTTTCGGTACTGATATTTCTGAAACAGCAGATTACTCAACGAGCTACAAGTTGAATTTTTCAATAAAATTATCCGCAAATTAGCTTTTAACCACCTTTTGAGGCTTCGTTATCATGTCAAAAAGGTTGATGTCCTTCTCCATGACACTGACTGGTCAGAAGACTTGAAAGAGCCAAACCACACGAACTAACCCAAATAGTGTGATCATCAAGTGCAAATATCCTAGCAAAAAATACT
This sequence comes from Adelphocoris suturalis, assembly GCA_030762985.1. Lineage (NCBI taxonomy): Eukaryota > Metazoa > Arthropoda > Insecta > Hemiptera > Miridae > Adelphocoris > Adelphocoris suturalis. The sequence continues at coordinate 110,110,269 of CM061043.1, forward strand.
AAGTGAAGTATCTCAGTAGGTATTAAGAAATCATTATTATTCATCAAAATAATGTAATATGGCGGAGTAAAACTAGTCAAAAAATGAATAAATAAATATATTAAATACAGTTTATGCAATACTGGACAATTACACGAAAATCGTGATTTGTTTTAAATTAAACGACGGCAGAAACCCTATTTTTCCCCGAGAACGTTTGTCAGATGGCAAACAGAATAAAGAACAATGTAATTTTTTTGTGAACTCACAATTGAACTACAGCTTTAAAACGAGCAGTTCGAAGCATTGGAATTTATTTTCCGTGCCGAGGGAGTGCAAAAGTATAAGACGCTTATCTTATTTTTAAGGATGGCGGGTAATGGCGCAGAATTTTCTTATGGCCGATAACCTATAACTGATGCCAACCCGGGGTCTTTGTTGTTGAGCCAAGATTCTTCCTCGCCAACTTAGCGGTAGTGAAATGTGCCCGCGCCTGATTCACAAGTTAAGGTTTGCAGCTCCAAAGAAATTGACTCGCCGTAATGAACTCTATTACGTCAAATCCGACCTACGTGCGCAGAAAACTATCATAAGCCGCATGCCGCATTGAGCAGACAATATTATTTCCTCGTAGGTTCTTACATTTTACATGGAATGGCTTGGTGACAAAATTATTTAAAGTAATTTGTATTACGTTTATAGTACTTATCGTATTATAAAAAGAGTGGTGATGAAAAAGAAACGGGTCGCTCTAGGAAACACCACTTTCTGGACCCACTGTAAAAGGTTCATCATCTTTGAACATTTGCTACAAGCAATTTGAATTCCGGGGGAAAGAAAAATTATCTAAACTCCTGCACGAAAGCATAGCTTCTTATCCTTCGGTAATGAGGGTCTAAAGTAATGTTCCCATTATCGCATAGGGACGCCAATAAAACATCGGATCGTCACCAAAAACTATACAGCTGATTCCGGATGTCTAAAAAATCTACCTACAAAATTTGGGTTGATAGCTCCAAAATTGCGGCCTGTAGAACGGAAAACACACGCACACACTCACGCACGCTAACAAATTCCAGCCGGATCAAAAAGGAGACTCACTTCCTTCGTCAATATATGGGTTAATACGATAACATTTAAAATGTTGTTTGTAACTATTGTTGTCACTTTTTTGTTTAATAAATCGGGGGCGATTGCTGACTACCTGCAGCAAATGTATGAAATTTCTATTAGACAATCTTCGACAGCATAATCAAAAATGTAAAGAAGTCCTGCCATAGAGAAGAAAAGGTATGTTCATAGTTGGTGGTTCTCACCAAAGCGCTCGGGAAATGGAAGATGGCCGCTATAGAAATATCTCCGCGGATTCCATAACTCAGTGTTTATTGAGCTTCAAAACCTTCGTCTTACTCGCGATATGTGGGTCATAGTGGAAGGGACGGAGTCATATGAGAAATGAGGGTGTCATTTGGGAAGTCGAAGTGAGTGAAAAGGACTTCATATATTATGATGAGAAGACAGTGAAGTCACACCTCGGATATATTATTACTTTTTAAAAACTCCACAAATTACTACACAAAGGTTCATTATTTCTGTATTAGATAGCCATTCTCTTAGATCAATGGTCCATTATTATTCAACCCATTCTAATACATCTAATTATATATAATTAGATAATATATATAATTATCTTGACTCAGGACATTCCGCCACACAAAAGGCTTCGTCCATTCACAGCGTTGGAACCCCCAATTTTACTATTTTTAGAAATGAATAAACAAAGAACTTCATGACACTATCTTCCCACCCTAGGTATATAACGGTTGCTTGGACTGTGTATTGATTCGCTGTATTGATTGAGCTATGTTTCTTTCTTGCACGTAAAATTATATATTGCCATACAATAGTGTAATTCAGTGGATCCATTGGAAAAGAAATCAGCCCCAGAAGACCCTTAGCTGATGAATCCTTACCTCGTAATAATTTTTTCAAATTTATGTCGAAAACGATCTATTTCAAATTTCAGAACCGTTGGTCGATTAGGACAGAAATTAGCATCTGAGGTCCCTCAGCTGATGAGTTTACCTACGTATCATCTTTAATAAATTCTACTCCACGTGTCCTAAAAGCGCCTCCTTTCAAATTTCATCACCATTGGTCGATTAGCGAAAGAATTAGCCTCATTGGCCCTTCAGCTGATCAAAGCGCCTACGTACCTCGTAATTGTTTTCTAGGTGTCACGAAAAAGCTACATCTTAAATTTGAGCCTCGTAGGTCGATTAGCAAGAGAATTATCCTGTCCCTCAGCTGGACAGAACCCACCCTGACATTGTAATTGAATTCTAAATATCCCAAAGGAGTTCCATTTCAAACTTCAACACCGTCGATTGATAAGAAAAGAAATTAGACGATTTGCATAACGCTGAATGGTAGCTGAGCGAAATGATGACTTTGTTGTCAGTATGCCTACGTGAATGTTGGTACCTACCAAAAGAAAATTAATGCAAATAAAACATCTCCGCTTTACATGTTTCCCTGATCTAAATATATTATATCGTCACTGGCCTCGGTAACCAACTGAAAATTAATGGGATAAAATAAATCGCCAACCAAAGCTTCACAAGTCGATCTATAGATGACAAAAGGTATGATAAACTCGATTTCCTCAGGTGACAATCCCATTAGTGTTAAATATCGGCTGATAAGATCGTCATAGTTTATAAGGGGATTTTCACTATTCCAATAGTTTTAATTAGCTCTCATGTTGATATTTTTTCTCAGTTAAAGTTCTAGCTCTTAGAGAGAGCTATCGGATGAACATACAGCGATTTGCGTGGTTTCATTCGATTCTTCGGAATGATAACTATAAATGACACCACAGTAATGTATAAGAGTACATTTTCTTATTCTAAAAGTTTTTAAGACCTGGATTTTTTAAATTTCAGCCCTTAATTAATACCCTTTAATAATTATTGAAATTGATGCAGCGCTTTTAGAACTATCTAGACCCCATTATGCGATTTCTGATCCAAGTTCATAAACTTTTGTACAGTAGTTTTGTAAAAAATCTCTGGGTGGCGCACAGAGGTGCCGGATGGGACAAAACCCCCAAAAATGAAACTCCTTCAATCTCAACTACTCAAACATTTTTTTTTTCTTTGTGCGCCTAAATACCAACCAGACTAAGAATCTGAAACTTTTCTAACTATTATTATTTCTTATTTGGACCCTTTACAAGCGAGGTAATCAGCTTCTTTAGAATGTTAAGAAAAACATCTAATGTTTTGCTTTTTTCCAATAATCCTGACCATACTCAGAATTGTCCAACGTTGAAGTTTATATTTAAAAGACTATTATTATAATCAGTTCCCCGAAACTCTTCTTTCTCCAAAGATTAAGCTTTCAAAATGAAAGGATGTGTTCGTGGTTCATCAATTGTTGAGCGTATTTCAATAATATGCTTTAAAATCCCTAAAAATGGATAAAAACTGCTAAAAATTGCATAAATTTATATTTTTCAGCAGAATTGTAAGACAAAAGAAGTTAATCAACAATCAACTGGAACATTGAAAAATTATGCTGAAATGTATTTTTTTAATAAGCATATGTTTTATTTATTGATCGATGATGGAATCGATAGTAAACAATATAGCAAAGAAGGCATTACAAATAAAGGTCTCAAAAATGGAAGTCGAAACTAAAAAAATTCCAATACTGCGACTAGCCATTTCTTGTAAGCTAAATGCTCTCGTTTCACAACTGCATCACCAACGAAAGAGCAGCTCCATCCTGGAACCCCAACATATCATCACCTGAGATCCACTTCTTCCGGATTCCACGGATGCACATTGAGGTAGACCGGGTAATGGCAAAGCCAAGACGGACCCTTATCCATCCACGCAGCATCCCTTGCGGCTTACCCCATTTTTCGGCAAGTCTCTCAGCCAGCACATTTGTGAAGGACGCCATTTGGGAAGCATAAACTCCATCGACAGAGCAAACAAGTGGGGTGAAAGATGCATGTCGCTGCTCGCATGCTGCCAGGTACTTTCTTTTATTTTCTTCTTCTGCCCCTGAAAGGACAGCTGCCACGGTGCGGTGAACGTAAGAGGGAGCATCAGTGTCACAGTGTGTGTCAATTTCGAATAATGCTTCCCTCTGTCGATCCCATACACCCATACAGGCTGAATCCCCTCTGAGGCTTGGAGAACATGTGGACTCTTGCAGACATCATGCTGGAACCCTATACTCACATTTCATAAACATTTGCCAAACAATTCATTAATTCCTTATTTGCACTCAACAAGCTCAAATTTCAGACAAAGTAACATAATATAATACTACATATAAATCACTTAAATTCGCTCATACGATCGTGGTGCGTAAATGGAGCTTTATAGTAATTTTTTTTTCACTTCGTAAAATGTCTAGTGTTGTGCTTTCAGTCGCCGGACACCGCGGAATTTTCAAACTTATTGAGCTCCTAAACTCTCGGTCCTACGGAAAGGCGGAGAGAGGGTTCACATGAAAATGAAGGAGTTCGTAGAGGAAGGGAAGGAGGACATAAGTGAAGGAAAGGGGCAAATGAAACGGAGGAGAGAAAGAATAGAGAGAGATAGCAGAGAGGGAGAAAGAGAGAGTGAGAGAGCAGAAAGAGGGTGACCAGGGAGGGAGAAAGGGGGAGCGAGAGAGACTAGGGAAGTAGAAAAGGGAGAGAGAAAGCAGAGAGGGATAAAGAAAGAGAGATTGAGCAGAGCAGAGAGGGATGGAGAAAGAGAGAGAGAGAGAGAGAGAGAGAGAGAGAGAGAGAGAGAGAGAGAGAGAGAGAGAGAGAGAGAGAGAGAGAGAGAGAGAGAGAGATTGGTCATAAGGTATTGGGATACATTCGATGGGCGAACGGAAATGAGACGAGAGGAAAAGCAGCTCCGCTTGAGAGAGGAAGGAAGTGAAGGACGCGGCAAACCACCTAAGGAAGTTGTCGACGACGAAATAGACTGGAGGAACCGCCTGGAAATGAAACGGAGAAAAATATTTCCACGGAAAGTACGTAGCGACTGAGTTGGCTTAACTACATAGGTAACACACTATATACACATTATCACACAAGGATTGTTATTTATGTATTGGATAGCTCTTTGCAAAGATCACTGGCCTAAACACAAGTCAGTCATCACAAGAGTATACAGACTGTCCCAAACTTAATCGTAAAAACGTCAGGAGTCGGTTTTAAAGCTCATTTCTGATTGAAAGCTCCTTAGAGAGATTTTTATAACGCTTTGTTTTCGAGTAATCGATTATATACCATTTTTTTCGTGTTTTCTGTCTAATGAAATTAAAACGGCCATAACTTCAGAGGTTCCTTTTCAAATTTCAGCTTCTTAGGATAAATAGCATAGAAATTGGATTTTCAGAATCACGAATCTCACGCTGCTGATTATCAGTGACGATTTTTGCAACCAGTATGAACTCGTCCATTGGGTATTTGTGTTCAGGAGCTCACTAGGTGTGATAGCATAGAGATACCCTCTGGTTCCACATGAGGTGCCCTCTGCCCCTCCCTGAACATTGTCTGGGATGCGTGTTGACCTTCGCTTGAGGGTCGGGGTCAAGGGAAATAACCCCCCCTCACACAACACACACACATCCTCAAATGCCACTACAATGAAGTCATCCAGCGGTATGCTGGACACACTCTTCTATTCACTAATGGCTCAAAGACTCCTGATGGTGTAGGCCTTGCTCTATGGAGCCTTGACATCCAAGTCACTAGAATCTTACCACCAGTTGTGTCTGTGATCACAGCAGAACTGTGTGCAGTGACACTGGCTGTTTGACACTGCCAGTTGTTAAGAGTTGGGAACTATGTGATCTGTAGCGACTCACTAAGTACCAACGAGGCGATTAGGGATACATGTTCTGATGATCCTCTAATAAGAAGCCTAAGTATATCGCTACACCGAACCACAGCATCGGGCTCAACCATTACTTTTATGTGGGTGCCAAGCCATGTGGATATTCATGGCAAGGAGTGTGCTGATGCACTGGCAAGGAGAGTCATTGGTGATAATTCTATTGATACGTTACCTATACGCATTGAGGATCAAATGTTCTACATGCAACATAGTGACACAATTCCATCTGGCATGAGCAATGGCAGGGTGAGGTCACTGGTCTGCGTGGTGTCCTTCAGGACTTGTGTCCGGTAGGCCCATTTGTTAACTAACTTCCAAGTAGGGACCGAATAGAGGTCAACCGGGTAGCTACTGGTCATACCCGTCTTACTCACTGACACCTGCTTAGTGCAGAAGCTCAAGATGTTGTGTGTGGTAGGTATGGGGGTGATCTGTCCAACTGCCACTTCCTGGAGGGATGCCCATACCTTATGGACCTCAGACAAGGTCCCAGTCCCTGTTGTCGTACCTGAGAGCCACTGAGCTCTACACAAACTGTGATATCTGAACTGTGAAATATTTGTGTACAATTCAGCCATAGTTTTATTTCACTTTGCTAACTATATATAGTGACGTATATTTAGTTATTAGCCTATTCTTGATCTAGTCTTAGTTGTATTATTTTATTTTTGAGGTTTTTTTATCCGCTTTAGAGGCTAAACAGCGGACATTACTGTACCCCTCATTTTTCCACCCTCCGATTTGCCAGTGGAGTCCGTGATGGTACTCCGTTTGATAAGGAGGGCAGAATGCCCCCCCCCCCCCCCCCCCCTGGAATCGTTCCATTTTGCAGTGTCCCTTAGGATACCTTGTTTGGTGCCGCTAATGTCCCTTCTGGTTGAGGTGCGTCCTAAATTTAAAAAAAAGTCCAGTCATGCAGCATGACCCCATGAGCGAATTTTTAAACAAATCTTCGACATTTCAGTCGCTATTGATCGTTTAGAGAAATTTTAGTTTATGATTTTCATAGACAAACATGGAATCAAATTATTAAAAATAATTAGGAGGTACTCATACTTTATTATTATTAAACTAATCTTGTAGATTTAAAGAAAAATGTAGGTAAATATTCATAGATTTCGATGTCCAATGTGGTCAGTATTGAAGGCAGTTGAAATCTTAACAGTATCCTATCATAACATCATCAAATCTTGACATAAAATAAAATAACATATCGACGTCATATGAAAGAAACGTATTTCTACAGCCAATCGATGATGAGGCTTTATATTACGAGTGATATAAAGTTAGTTGCATTCGAATCTAGTATCCTACAGCAAGAAATTGACAGACAAACCGTAGTCTCTGTGCATCTATCGACAGCCTAAATTATGGGGAACTTCTTCATAATTTCATGGCTGATATTTTCTAATCCACAGTCAGTATTAAAGCTACATCAAGTCCTAAAACAGTGGAGCGTAAAACCTTAAAGAGAGCGACCGAGAGAATCGGAGGACGGAATATTTCACAGCGTAAATCATCAGTTGTGATTACATATGTTTTTTTTTTTTTTTTTTTTTTTTTTTTTTTTTTTTTTTTTTTTTTTTTTTTTTTTTTTTTTTTTTTACAAGCACCTACTACCTACGTTTTAAACAGCATGGTTCTAGGATTGGTTATACAGGGATACTTCCATAAGAGTAGTTCAATCTGAATTTGGACAATGTTTCATGCAAATATTACCGATTTTTACAACTAGGTACCGAACGGCATTATTTCGATTTTTGACTGATTTTTCAACTTTGAAATTTTGAAAACTTGATAAATATTCTTATAGGAAATTTTACGCTGATTCCGAATATATCACATGTTAGTATGCTGAAAGAATTATTTCGCACAACAAATCGCAAAAAACAGGCTATTTTGAAATTTTTGACTACATTTTTGAAAATTTCAACCCGAAGATGTAATCCGATCATGCTGGCCAACGAACTTGAACTTTCGTTTTGTGTCCTTAACATTTTAAAATTTATTTGAAGTTTCTAGCACAATTCTACGGACAGATATCGTCTGGAATGACACATACATACATATATACATACATACATACATTAAAAAGTCCAGTCATGCAGCATGACCCCATGAGCGAATTTTTGAAGAATATTACTTCTTTTTTTATAACAAGCACCTACACCTACTTTTAAACAGCATGGTTCTAGGATTGGTTATACAGGGATTCTTCCATAAGAGTAGTTCATTCTGAATTAGGACAATGTTTCATGCAAATATTACCGATTTTTACAACCAGCGAACGGCATTATTTCTATTTTTGACTGATTTTTCAACTTTGAAATTTTTGAAAACTTGATAAATATTCTTATAAGAAATTTTACGCTGATTCCGAATATACCACACGTTAGTATGCTGGAAAAATTATTTCGCACGACAAATCGCAAAAAACAGGCTTTTTTGAAATTTTTGACTACATTTTTGAAAATTTCAACCCGAAGATGTAATCCGATCAAGCTGGCCAACGAACTTGAACTTTCGTTTTGTGCCCTTAACATTTTAAAATTTGTTTGAAGTTTCTAGCACAATTCTACGGACAGTTATCGTCTGGAATGACACATACATACATACATACATACATATATACATACATACATATATACATACATAAAAAAATGCGTTAAACTTCAGAATATGATTCAGAATAGCCTGAAACGGATTTCTGCATAATTTTTTTTTTTCAAAAATTCACATTCTACAAATTTTGAGGCGAGAGCAATAGCTTAATTTTCTTCAAAAATTCGCTAAAATGCGTTAAACTTCAGAATATGATTCAGAATAGCCTGAAACGGATTTCTGCATAAACAATTTTTCAAAAATTCACATTCTACAAATTTTGAAGCGAGAGCGATAGCTTAATTTTCTTCAAAAATTCGCTAAAACAGAATTTCCCATTTGCCATTCTGCTCTAAATACAGAATATTTTGGAGAGTCATTCCACCAAAAAAACTTCCTCAGAATCTCACCTTTCCAACGGTGGTCAATTTTACTTTTTCTTTGCTTATTAGGGGAACAAATTATGTATTAATGTAAAAAAAAAAGTGTTTTTCCCCCGAATGAAATCGGGGTTTTTCTATTTTCTCTCTATGAAAATGCAAAGTTTAGGACCGTTTTCGAACTGCATTTCCTGAATCGAATGGTAATGTCTACGAGGAACTTTTTATTGGAATTTAGTAGTAGAATTGATCTCTCGAAGGTTTCGAACCAAAAGTGTTGATACCTTTTATATATGTCTAAATATAATAGGACATACAGAATGACTCCTTAGCACAGTACACGAAGGTAAAATGGGACTGCGCAGTTTACGCTCTCGTACTCCGAAAACTTGCCTCCATCATTGCGCATGCGCATTTGAAATCTTTATGAGCTTAGGGCGGCACGAACAGAGATACTATGTGAGTGTAGAAAGTCCAAATACAAAATATAACAAACTCCGATGACATATCACTGCACAAACGACACAATAACAATATCTCATATCACGTATCATATGTGATACATCGGATTCAACAGTAATATAGTCCATCTGCTGTTAGTTCACTGGAGTTATTTATTATTCATTCTTGTAAAATAGTGTAGATTACAGAAACTGATGAAACCACAATAACAGGGAATATCTCCCGCATCTGTTGACGTAACAGTCAATTCCGCAAAGGCCTTTTTCCTTCCCGAAATTTAATCCCAGAGGCTCGCAGGTCGGAAATCCGCTATCGCGTTCTGCCTAGGGAGCTCCCCAAACGTAAACATTCGAGCTGGTCGATTTGCCGTGCGTGATATCTTTTATTTTTCCGCTGTTTGAAGGTCGAATCTGACGCGGGGAGACGCGCAATCTATTGTTTTTATGCCCCTAAGAAAGAGTTCCGATGTTCAACACCGAGATTATAATAGCTCACCGCTCGTCCGTATTCAGCTATTGAAACGATAACTCGAGATTATTATTACTGAATGGGAGTGAAAAATAGTAACAACTGACCTTAATCGACACCTTCATCATTGAAATACAAAATAGTATCTATACATAGTAGGAAGTGTAAACAAAACAGATCTCCCTAAATCTAGGAATCTATTTTCGATCTCTGTTCTTATTTACAACTACTCCAAGCAATTTTTAAACGGAGCCCTACCAGTGAATCAACCATAACATTCTTCTAAATGACAATTTATATTCCCAGCTAATTTCGGCTTATCTTGTACAATAACAAACCTTTGGAATCAACCAAGAAAGAAAAAAGCTACCCCCATTAAATTTTTTGTTTTAAGTTTCAAGATGCGTATAATCCATAAATGAATAATTGTGAAAAAATCCGTCAGTTGTTTTGTTTGCTGTTCGGTGCTTTCCTCCTAAAGTACTGGAAAACGTTCGTAAAACTTGGGTCAAAAATCACGGACGACCTTACTTTGGTCCTGAATCTTTACCATCACTCTTGATCATCGCTAAAGGGCGAGATTGAAGGATTGAAACATGGAAATCGGGATCTCCAGCATCTACTGACTAAGAACAGTAATTTTTGGTTTGTTATCAATAATTTCATTTCAAAGAATCGAATGAAACCACGCTGATTGCTTATTCTTTGCTTTCTCTACTGGATAGATCGTAGAATGGCATCACTAAATTTAATGGCAGCATAAATAAGTGTGAATGACAACACAAGTGAATATAGTAAAAAGTCGCCTTGTAAACTAAGGTGATTATTTAATAACTACTAATTACTAAATAATTAGCTCCTTAATTTATTGTATTTATTATTTCTTTTATTACTTATTGATTTATTTCGTACCGAGATTCGCTCTTTGTGATCGGAGTATTTGATATTTAATTGCAGCATTTAGGTGCATGTAAAGGGAGTTCCAGTCATACAGCAAGATCGGATGAGCGAATTTTCTTAAGTTATCGTGATATATTACGTTACATTGCTTTGAAATTTGAGCACTATGAGTGTAAAGGAATCGTGAATTACCAATTTCGTGGGGAAAAAAAAAAAAAAACTTCTTTTGCAAATTATCTTGCAATTCAAACAAAAATTTAGATTTTCGGCAATGTTAACCAGTTTTTAGCAAATATTAATGAAATTTAAGTACATTTTTCACCATAATGTTCTGCATAAATTTTGTAATGTATTACTCCGTTCTTGATCAATTATTTTTTACTTACATTCCGCTTAAAAACAAAAAATTGTTAGCAGTTTTTAAGTGATGATAATTTTTAGTGATTTTTTGAACATATTTCTAGAAATGTGACCAACTTCATGTGCTCAAGAAGTGCTGGCCAACGAATTCATCCTTCTTTTCGGTAAGCTTGATTTTTTGGCGCAGGAATGGAATTTTAATCTCAATCCAATGTCAATCTCAATGTCTGGAACGACAAACACACCCACACACACACACACACACACACACACACACACACACACACACACACACACACAACACACATATATATATATATATATATATATATATATATATATATATATATATATATTTGATAAAGCGTTACATTCTGGGGTTCGTTTCAGAATGCCTCAAAACGGATTTCAATAAAGAAAATTTTCGAAAATTTCAGTTATGAAATTCACTACGAAAATTCACTAATAGTAATTTTGAGATCGGGTTATGTGGCGGGTAATTTTAAATCGTGGGTCGGATAAATCGAGTAAATCACCAATAATTAGGTACCTCCTCCTTGCAGCAAAGTAAAGATAATTCTGACCTGAATAGCTGATGATGCTCAAAAATGGATACATCACAATCATAGAATGTTTTATGTTTATATTCTCTGATTTTTGTTTTTGCGTTTCATCAAGTTTGAAGCAGGTCTCTTAAGACCAGAGATAAGTGAATTTTTTCAGCTATGCCAAAGGAGAAGGATTTGAGGCACTGGGTCGTGTCGAAGTAATGATATGTAGATTATCTGCATCCTCATAAATAACTCGGCGATAAGGTCACGGGGTAGTTTAGACGTGATGTTTAAAATGTATGAGGCCTCCTTAGCACCGAGGAAGGAAAAAAGTAACATAATTCCTAGTAGATGTTGTAAACGCTTGTACACTGTTTTCCTCGAGTCGGTCGATGCAAAATGAGAACTAAATGGAATTTTCACATTACCTACTGTTTGTACTACATTACACAGTTAAATCAATTGATACAAATTAATTATGCGTTGCACAATATTGATCACTTTTCAATTGGTGAGGGTCCCCGTATCAACGAAGATAGTGCGTTTACCCCGCGACCTGTTGCGGAATTAATTTCTCGAATTATTCTCTAATTCATTGCGCTAATCTGTGATTTTTTTTTTTTTTTTTTTTTTAAGGCACTGAGGCCGCAATGGCCTTTAGTTGCTGGAAAAGGAGGCCGTACCTCCTCCCCATCCCAGACACTAGATCTGCCCGATACCGACACAGCTCTGCCAAACCAAGCACTATCTGCCTGGTTCCGGCACTCCAAGCTGTTTGCTGTGTTAGTTTGGAGTGCTCCACACTCGGTAAGTTACTGGGTCGCAGCCCCAGTCTGGCTTGGCGCCGTATCACCAATGCCAGCCACAGCTGGGAAGTCAATCCTTTCCCACCACGTTTTGGCAAAAGCGAGGAGAGTCTTCATGTCTTGGGGATCGATGGAGGTTCTGCCCCAATTCAAAAAGCGATGTCTTGCCAATATAGGGCAATGGCAGACCACATGACTCGCCGTCTCGTCTTTCGGCCCACAAAAGCGGCAGAGAGTGGAGTCTGATTTGCCCATTTTATGGAGATGGTACCTATGTAAGTGGGCAGTGCCCAATTAAAAGCCCCACAACCATACGCAGCTCCCTTCTCTCCAGGCTGAGCAGCTCCTTAGCTCTCTTCCTAGAGAAGTGAATAAATTGTTTAGCCTGCCTCAGGCCCTTGACATGGAGCCAGTGGGCTGTCCTCTTCTTACTCTCCCATTTGGTGAGCTCTCCGAGGAGAAAGCTCTCCGTAGTGGCCAGAAAGGGTTCTGGGCCCACTGGGAGAGAAGCAGCACCCTTCCTAGCAAGAGCGTCAGCTTGTTCATTCCCCTCCACCCCCTGGTGCCCTGGGCACCACAGCAAGGTAACCTTATTGTTCCTGGCAAGGGTCTTGAGGTTAGTCAAGCACTCCCACACCAGCTTCGATGAGATGGTGAAAGAAGCTAGTGCCTTCAAGGCTGCTTGACTATCTGATAAAATGTAGATTTTTGCTCCATTCACTTGACGACTCACCAGTCTGTCAGCGCAGGAGCTTATGGCACATATTTCTGCCAGGAAAATGGTGGCGACTGTTCCCAGAGATTCTGAAATCTCCGTTCGTGGGCCAAAAATACCCGAGCCAGCCCTACCATTCATGACGGAGCCATCTGTATAGAACACTATAGCCCCTCTTTCGAATTGGGTCCTCTCTTCTGACCACATTGATCTACTGTGAATGTAGACCTTGAAGGGGATATTACCACTCACATTGCCTAAGTACTGTTTGTACTACATTACACAGTTAAATCAAGTTATACAATTAAAAGATGCGACACCCAATATTGATCACTTTTCAATTGGTGAGGGTTCCCGTATCAACGAAGATTGTGCGTTTACCCCGCGACCTGTTGCGGAGTTAATTTCTCGAATTATTCTCTAATTCATTGCGGTAATTTTTGATACTACGACCTCAAGGAACTATGGAACTGATCGTCAATTTGAACGCTAACCACCCGAATTCGGCAGGTTAGTTTTGATCGTTGTTTTAGCGCATTTTATCATTGATTTATCTGAACCGGAGTTGGTGAAACCGAATATCGTTGTTTAACAGCGGAGACCTTCGGTTTAATGAGTAAACGTTGATTAAAAACTTTGGTGAAACTGGCCCTCAATTGGTCCCTAAAACTAGAGTATAAAAGCAGAGTTTTTTCTTCTTAAGAAAACACTCTGAAAATTATAATTATCTCTAGTATAAGACACCCTTATTGTTTTTCTGAAAAGGAACACTCATAATAAGATGGATCTTAGCAGTGGGAGCCTTCTAGGAAGTAATTACTCAACTTTAAGAGGGAATCTGCTCTGAATACGGTACTTAGAGCTGTAACTCTCTTGAGCTAATCCCGTTCCAATTTGCTAGAATACAAGAATAATAAATTCGTCATCATAAATGGAAAATATACAGGCCGTTTTTCACCTCTTGGAAGCGACGTTTTGCGAGAACATTTTAAATCAGGGTGTCTTGGCCACTTTTTTTACGTTAAATTAACCTTCATTAATCCCAGTCATTTAATTACGAAGAATGATTCTCAGAGAGTATAAATAAAAACGTTCTTCAACGGCTAATTTCTGTTTTCCGAAGATCCCCAATTTTAAAATTGAACGCATAATCTTAACCGACAACTTGGTTCTCATTCGACTTTCTCAGACGCATTTGTTAACCTTAACTTTTGTCATCGATAAGTCAATTGAACGAAACCCCTCGAATTGATATACGTTTATCCGTTCGTTGATCAAATAAGACCAATAGATGGAGCATGCAAGAGTTTTCACAAGCCTACGACAAGATGGCGTCTGTAACTGTAATATAAAAGGTGTTTAATGGGACAAGAATGACCTAATATGTTCTCTGAAATTTAAGTAATCACTTCAATGAAATTTATTTATCATAAAAATTTAAATCTATCTATTTCTATAGCCTCCGAGTTGGCCTATTTTTGAATTTTAGGGTATAAGGTTACAAATAGTTTTTGGTTTAAAGTAATCTGCTACTTTACGAAATCCTATTTATACTCGTGTTGAGTGCAATCCATTATGATAGTATGACGTAACCAGTAACACCCAATAATACTTTGATGCATTATCTACAAAATTGTAAAATTTAAAACCATGGTTTTTCAAAAGTGAGATTGTTGGAAAAATTTGCCGGCACAACGCGGCGCAGTGGGAAAACCCTCTTGTATAAACTAATTTATCAGCCAAACTTCAGCAGCTAATTTAAAAAAATTATTCAGAAATTTCACTCTTTGACTACAAAATTCACCGCATTTAAACTTACCTGATCAAAAAAGTAGAAGGTGACGGACTTTTCTATGTCATATTTCAAAGCTCATATAAAAGTATCGACTTTATTTGAATATTAAAAACAGAAAACATCAGTTATTAAACTTTTAATCACAACTAATAGTGTCCAAGGGCGTATCTGTATCGGTTCCCAGACGTCCGTATCAGTTCCGACATCCCGAGAGTCCAGGGTCGTATCAGTTCCCATTCGCTGAGGGAGGAATGGACGTTTCGATTCCAACTTAACAACATTCCCCATTTTATTGGCTTTTTTTTTTTTTTTTTTTTTTTTTTTTTTAAGCCACTGAGGCCGTAATGGCCTATTGTAGCTGGAGAAGGAGGCCGCACCTCCTCCCCATCCCAGACACTAGGTCTGCCCGATACCAACAGCCCTGCCAAACCAAGCACTATCTGCCTGGTTCCGGCACTCCTATCAGCCCTCAGGCACTGTCTGGGCCCGAGTGCTCCACCCTCGGTAAGTTACTGAGTCGCAGCCCCAGTCTGGCTTGGCGCCATATCGCCAATGCCAGTCACAGCTGGGAAGTCAATCCTTCCCCACCACGTTTTGGCAAAAGCGAGGAGAGTCTTAATCTCCCCCATCTTAATGTCTTGGGGATCGATGGAGGTTCTACCCCAATTCAAGAAGCGATTTCTTGCCAACATAGGGCAATGGCAGACCACATGACTCGCCGTCTCGTCCTCTGCCCCACAGAAGCGGCAGAGAGTGGAGTCTGATTTGCCCATTTTATGGAGATGGTATCTAAGTGGGCAGTGCCCAGTTAAGAGCCCCACAACCATACGTATCTCCCTTCTCCCCAGGCTGAGCAGCTCCTTAGCTCTCTTCCTAGAAAAGTGAATAAATTGTTTCGCCTGCCTCAGGCCCTTGACCTGAAGCCAGTGGGCAGTCCTCTTCTTACTCTCCCATTTGGTGAGCTCTCCGAGGAGAAAACTCCCCGTAGTGGCCAGAAAAGGTTCTGGGCCCACAGGGAGAGAAGCCGCTCCCTTCCTAGCAAGAGCGTCAGCTTGTTCATTCCCCTCCACCCCCTGGTGCCCTGGGCACCACAGCAAGGTAACCTTATTGTTCCTGGCAAGGGTCTTGAGGTTAGTCAAGCATTCCCACACCAGCTTCGACGAAATAGTGAAAGAAGCTAGTGCCTTCAAGGCTGCTTGACTATCTGATAAGATGTAGATTTTTGCTCCATTCACTTGACGACTCACCAGTCTGTCAGCGCAGGAGCTTATGGCATATATTTCTGCCTGGAAAATGGTGGCGACTGTTCCTAGGGATTCTGAAATCTCCGTTCGTGGGCCGAAGATACCCGATCCAGCCCCACCATTCATGACCGAGCCATCTGTATAGAACACTATAGCCCCACGTTCGAATTGGGGCCTCCCTTCTGTCCAAATTGATCTATCATGAATGTAGACCTTGAAGGGGAGATCAAAGTTCCGTGTCTCCGCCATGTAATCGGAAACACTGAGCGCTGACTCATCCACTGCAACCTCCTTCAAGATGGCATGGTGAGTACGCCCAGATTCCCGCTTTAAAAAGCCATTCCTCCACAGCCTCACTCCCTGCAGGAAGGCAACCCTCCTCACATGGATGTGCAGGGGAGGAATTGATAAGCCAAACTTCAGCAGCTAATTTAAAAAAATTATTCAGAAATTTCACTCTTTGACTACAAAATTCACCGCATTTAAACTTACCTGATCAAAAAAGTAGAAGGTGACGGACTTTTCTATGTCATATTTCAAAGCTCATATAAAAGTATCGACTTTATTTGAATATTAAAAACAGAAAACATCAGTTATTAAACTTTTAACCACAACTAATAGTGTCCAAGGGCGTATCTGTATCGGTTCCCAGACGTCTGTATCAGTTCCGACATCCCGAGGGTACAGGGTCGTATCGGTTCCCATTCGCTGAGGGAGGAATGGACGTTCCGATTCCCACTTAACAACATTCTCTTTCCTATTTTAGCGGAATTTAGAGGTAACTTAGGATGCATTCACGAAGCTCAGTCTGTGAAGTTGTAGTGCAGCTTGGGAAACATTCGCTGTTTAGCAGCACAAACTTTTTTTTCTCGAAATCTGACCAAGTCATCACCATTCAACCTATCCACCTGACCACTGCTAGATATTTCACGCATAATTATCTTCTTCGAACATTCACACAGAGTTTCAGTGGCTGTGTAGTTGTTCAATTCTAGTATTTGCTTTCCAGCCTTGCTAAACATGACCTCGATCGTGTAATGACGAACGTACTGACACTGACTCGCGCCAGACTCAGGACTGATCGCTCAATTCCTGACGTAAACAATACATGGATACAGACAAAGAGCACATTAGTGAACGGGGAACCGATACGGACGCGGTTCAGACAGCAAGATTCATAAGTTGGGAACCTAAACGGATTTATCAAGGCTTACGGGAACCGATTTGATATCATCCGTGTTCAAGACTTATGACTTTACTCACACAAAGTTTCAACACCTTACTTTCACTATTTGAATTTAGTTTTAGTTTCAGAACTAATTTTTGCCCAACTCTGTCGCATAGATAGTGTTCCATAGTTTTTATGTATTCACATGCACATCTATTTGATATTCTCGGATTTATTTTGTTTATTTTTGATCTGACAGCATAACGTCTTGTCAGAGCCCCTATTACTCTTCTTATATTCAGTCTATTCAGTCCCAATAGCCAATCTGTACAGGTCGAAATATATTTGGTAGTTCCTGTGTTTTTCGAGTGTTTGTATATAGACTTTCCTTCTCCATGATTTTGGAGGTAACCTCATTCCACATGAAATTGTTCATTTTCGTTTTACACATTTGAAGGGTAATTCCCATAAATGGTTCTGGTCCTCGGAATGTAAATTCTGTGCTTCTTTTCGCTAATTCGTCAGCTCTTCCGTTGCCATAGTACCCTTAGTGTCCTGGAATTCATTTAAGTGAGATCCTATTACCTCTTTCAATTAACACCTTACTTTGTTCATTAATCTCTTTGATTAGTTGGCTTTTTATTTCTACATTTCCCATAGTTTTAATACTTGACTGCTATCTGTGTATATTGATATAGTTTTATTCGTGGTATTTCTAGTTATCAATTCTTGTAAACAAAAGTTAATGGCTAATAGTTCGCTCTGGTAAACCGTTGTGTAATTGCCCAGAGCGATTGAAGTGCGGTATCCAAATACGTAACCCTGTTATACCGTTGGGTCCTGTCATTGTTTATTGTTTGTTTTTGTTGTTTATTGTTTATGTAAAATTGTTTGTATTGTAATTGTAGTTGTTGTATTGTTTGTATTGTAAAAGTGTAAATTGTAAAAGTTGTGTATTGCTTATGTTATGTAAAACGAAAATTGTTTATTTTCATTTTTCACATTTGAAGGGTCTGGTCCTAGGAATGTATACATTGTGCTTCTTTTCGCTAATTCGTCAGCTCTTTCGTTGCTATAGTAACCTTGATGCAGTGAGATCCATTTACCTCTTTCAATTAACTCCTTACTTTGTTTATTAATCTTTTTGATTAGTTTGCTTTTTATTTCTACATTTCCTATAGTTTTAATACTTGAACACTACGAATACTTGAATGACTACGGATATCCAACGCAGTATTAAATTGATCATAATGAAATAATGGTAGTGCTGTGAAACTTGGATAATTCAAACCTTAAGGGACCATTCAAAAACTTCAAATTAACCAAAAATTCGAATTAAAGAAATTTTAATAAATTAGAACAAAGTATATTTTAACAAACTACAGTACGAAGTGAAGTACATACAGTAACATTGAATACTGTGTTAACCAACAGAATATTGAATAATAAATATGAAGACACCTGGAATGGTACTGTATTTAACTGCAACCATAAAAAACAATCAATTGTTTTTCCAAAAAACAATGATATTTTGGCCTGTTTCCTTGAATTTAGTCACTCGGCCAATGGCACGATGGCGTTGACTTGCATGCATTTGGTCTAACGCAAACCTTTTGCCGAATATCGTTACTAAAACGTATTTACCGATAAATTTACGATTATTTTGAGTCACAGCTTAAAATTTATCCGTTAATTAGCACGACGAAAATTCGAATTATTCAAAATAAAATTCGAATTATCCACGATTTTAGCGAATTTTTGAAGAAAATTAAGCTATTGCTCTTACCTCAAAATTTGTAGAATGTGAATTTTTGAAAAAATTTTATGCAGAAATCCGTTTCAGACTATTCTGAATCATATTCTGAAGTTTAACGCATTTTTTAATGTATGTATGTATGTATGTATGTATATGTATGTTTATATATATGTATGTATATATGTATGTAGGTATATATGTATGTATGTGTCATTCCAGACGATAACTGTCCGTAGAATCGTGCTAGAAACTTCAAATAAATTTTAAAATGTTAAGGACACAAAACGAAAGTTCAAGTTCATTGGCCAGCATGATCGGATTACATCTTCGGGTTGAAATTTTCAAAAATGTAGTCAAAAATTTCAAAATAGCCTGTTTATTGCGATTTGTTGTGCGAAATAATTTTAATTTTTTCAGCATACTAACATGTGGTATATTCGGTATCAGCGTAAAATTTCCTATAAGAATATGTAGGTATCAAGTTTTCAAGAATTTCAAAGTTGAAAAATCAGTCAAAAATCGAAATAATGCCGTTCGCTAGTTGTAAATATCGGTAATATTTGCATGAAACATTGTCCAAATTCAGATTGAACTACTCTTATGGAAGTAAGAGTACCTCCTAATTATTTTTAATAATTTGATTCCATGTTTGTGTATCAAAATCATAAACTAAAATTTCTCTACACGATCAATAGCGACTGAAATGTCGAAGATTTCTTCAAAAATTCGCTCATCATGCTGCATGACTGGACTTTTTAGCATTGTTTAAATACAAAATGCTAGGGACCTAGAGAAATATTCGAATTAAATATTTCGAATTAAAGAAGTTCGAATTATCCAGGTTCCACTGTATTACCTAATACTTATTAGTGGAAGGTGGAAAGAATTTTATTGATATGACATTTTCGATTCTCTCAAGTGATTTTTTTTAATTTTTAAAGTTGTGATAGAAAAGTGAAGAAGTTGTGAAACTTGGCAAAAGGGCGCGAGTGTGACCTGCCCGCCGCTATCACATATCGCCGAGAAATCGATAACGTTACGTTAGCGGTGACGGCCGGTAGGTGTGTGGCGTACGTGTGCACCTGTACTGCCGGTAGCTGCCGTTACGCTTCTTATTGTGCGACCTCCTATATGCAAAAGCCGAAGAGGAGGACGGGAGGTGGAGGACGGGAGGGAGGCCTTTGCATCGGCTGGCACCGGAGATGGGAAAGATTAGCCGCGGACGGGGGCGGCGGAGGAGGACGGGGGCGGAGTCCTCTGCCGCCTCCTACTCCGCTGACAGATCCGACAGTAGCGAAGTTCGGGGAGGCGGAGGGGAGGGGGATCGATACACCCCCTTCCAACCCCCTCCACCGACAACCGCCGTCGCACCTCTCATCTGCCTTCTCTCCGCATATAAAGGAGATGACCCCAGGCCGACCTCAGTTGGCACCTCATATCTCGACTTCCCTTAACTGTCAAAATGCGCTAAAACTTAAAATAGCTGAAAAATAGATACAAATTTAAAAAATGAAAGAATGAATATCAATGTTTATTATTGAAAATAAAAAACCAAAATCTTGAATTCAATAAATATAGGAGCGAGGGTTCCTTCATTCCCAATCATCTGCAAACTCCGAATGCTTAGCTACAATAATAAATTGTCTTTTGATAAAAAATTTCGAACTGAGAGCAGAATGTTCAGAATGTGAAAAAGTGAATGGAATTTCCACATCTTTTTTTTTTTTTTTTTTTTTTAATTTCCCATCATGGCTTACCTAATAGTTGAGTTTACAGTGATAACTTTATTTAAAAAAAAGCCCCTTCTCCGTCAATGTTATTATTTTAACGTACCATGGCCTCACCTATCATTCTTTACGCGATTCATCTGTACGCAATTAATTTCAATAGATAATTCATTTACAAATAATATGCTCACAAAGATTTTCCCCTTCAGGGAAAGTACTTCTCTCCATCATAGCTGTCTAACTGTTTTCGCCTTCGGGGAAAGTCTTTGCTCCACTGTAGCTGTCTAGATGTTTTCCCCTTCAGGGAGATTCTTTGCTCCATCGTAGCTGTCTAGCTGTTTTCCCCTTCAGGGAAAGTCTTTGCTCCACCATAGTAGTCTTTCTCTTCAGAGAAAATATTTGCTCCATCATAGCTGTCTAGACCCCCCCCCCCCCCACCGGAGGAAGAACTCGCTCCTTCATAGCTGTCCAGCTGTTTTCGCCTTCAGGGAAAGGCTTTGCTCCACCATAGCAGTCTAACTGTTTTCCCTTCAGGATAAGTCTTTGCTCCATCATAGCTGTTTAGCTGTTTCTCCCTTCAGAAAAAGTCTTTGCTCCACCATAGCTGTCTAACTGTTTTCCTCTTCAGGGAAAGTCTTTGCTCCACCATAGAAATCTAGCTGTTTTCCTCTTCAGGGAATGTCTTTGCTCCATTATAGCAATCTAGCGGTTTTCCCCTTCAGGGAAAGTCTTTGCTCCACCATAGCAGTCTAGCTGTTTTCCCATTCAGGGAAAGTTTTTGCTCCATCATCGCTGTCAAACTGTTTTCCCCTTCAGGGAAAGTCTTTGCTCCACCATAGCAGTCTAGCTGTTTTCCCCTTCAGGGAAAGTCTTTGCTCCACCGTAGCAGTCTAGCTGTTTTCCACTTCAGGGAAAGTCTTTGCTCCACCATAGCAGCCTAGCTGTTTTCCCCTTCAGCGAACGTCTTTGCTCCATCATTGCTAACTGTTTTCCCCTTAAGGGAAAGTCTTTGCTCCACTAGAGCAGTCTAGCTGTTTTCCCCTTCAGGGAAAGTCTTTGCTCCACCATAGCTGTCTAGCTGTTTTCCTCTTCAGGGAAAGTCTTTGCTCCACCATAGCAGTCTAGCTGTTTTCCCCTTCAGGGAAAGTCTTTGCTCCACCATAGCAATCTAGCTGTTTTCCCTTCAGGGAAAGTCTTTGCTCCACCATAGAGGTCTAGCTGTTTTCCCCTTCAGCGAAAGTCTTTGCTCCATCATTCCTAACTGTTTTCCCATTCAGGGAAAGTCTTTGCTCTACCATAGCAGTCTAGCTGTTTTCCCCTTCAGGGAAAGTCTTTGCTCCACCATAGCAGTCTAGCTGTTTTCCCCTTCTGTCTGGGAAAATCTTTGCTCCGCCATAGCAGTCTAGCTGTTTTTCCTGCAGGGAAAGTCTTTGCTCCATCATAGCTGTTTAGCTGTTTCCCCCTTCAGAAAAAGTCTTTGCTCCACCATAGCTGTCTAACTGTTTTCCCCTTCAGGGAAAGTCTTTGCTCCACCATAGAAATCTAGCTGTTTTCCTCTTCAGGGAATGTCTTTGTTCCATTATAGCAATCCAGCTGTTTTCCCCTTCAGGGAAAATCTTTGCTCCGCCATAGCAGTCTTGCTGTTTCCCCCTTCATTGAAAGTACTCGCTCCATCATAGCTGTCTAGCTGTTTTCCCCTTTAGCGAAAGTCCTTGCTCCATCATTGCTGTCTAACTGTTTTACCCTTCAGGGAAAGTCTTTGCTCCACCATAGCTGTTTTGCTGTTTTCCTCTTTAGGGGAAAGTCTTCGCTCCATTATAGCTGTCTAGCTGTTTTCCCGATCAAGGAAAGTCCTAGCTACATAATTATATAACTGATTCTCTCTTCAGGGGACATACTCGCTCCATCACAGCTGTCTTGCTGTTTTTCACCCGTTTCAGGGAATATAGTTGATCCATCATAGTTCTAGGTATATTTGTTTTTCAATTCAAGGAATGGCTTTGCTCCATCAATAATATGTACCGCTCTGAATTTACCCCGGCAGTCTTGGGACTGCTATGGGACTGCTTGCAGTTGCTGAAGCAGTAGAGCCCTTATTTCAGTTGACAGCACATTCCGGAGAGCTAGGGATACGGATTCCAGTTTACACAGCTGATAAGAGTTATCAAATCTCAAAAACAACAATTGAAAACCTTTCCAACATTATTGAAACATGAATAGATGTTGATCTACAAGAACATACAGAACACGTTCCCCCCTAGGAATGTATTTGCTTCACCACCTTAGTGATCTCCCTTGCAAGGAAATACTGTAGAAAGTACTATCGGCATATGGGCAAGTTGTACGTTTAGTAGATATTAGCTTCAAACTCGTTCATTTAGGTTCAAATCAAAAGTCTTTCAATTAAACTTAGCATTAACTAATATAATAAAATCAGTTGAGGCAAAACTCTTAACAATTCATCATTATTTTTAAAACCACAATTTTATTCAATTTTCTTCTCGACTGTTGGTACATTACATTGTGAATAGTCGTTTTCCACATTAAAACATCGTGTAGTTATTCTGCAAGCACAATGTCTGAATATTATTTGTTCTTTCACCTCTTTCATGGGAGAGGTGGAGAGGGAGGGGGGATTCATTCATTCCATAATGAAGTTTTTTGTTACAGTATCAAATACTTGGCCACTTTCTGAAAAAAAAAACCCAATTAACCCCACTCCGCAGTACCGACCGTGCTGATTTATTCCTCGCCGGCAGCTATCGGGGTTATGTCACCGCAACGAAGCCCCTTTACGTAACTCGTCTTTTAGTAGTTGTATTGGCCCCAGGTAAAATTGTATACTCTGCCTGAAACCTATTTTCTTCAACGCAAAACGCCAATACTGTTACTTAAGCCATTTGAAGATATAAAGGTTTAGCCAGATGTATGTTCGTTGTTGTGGTTGCGTGTGGAATAATATTAAAATTGCAACGATTGAATGAGTGTGGGTTTTCTGAACCGATTAAGCCCTAAAAATGACTCCTTTCATGACCAGATCTGGAGTACATTAGCCTTATTATTAGCTTAAATAAGCTGGTAAATAAACGCGTAGCTCCACTATTAGCCAGTGTAATGAACAGTAGCTTTAATGATCTAATAGCCAAACACTAAGACAGTAGCTCTAATAATTTTATAACCAGTCATTCACACTGTAGCTCCAATAACCTAATTGCTGGATCTGTATTACCATACTGTAATAATATAAAAATAAGATGTTAATATAAATAACTCTGAAAACTAAACTAAAAGAAGGGGTCGGATCAAAGATACCGTAACCTGAGAATGAAAAATAAGAAGAAACTTGAATAGAGGCTGGTGAGGTTTGTAGTGCAAGAACTAGTCGGTTTGAGAGCTAGAGTGGTTTGAGCCAAATGACCAGCCAGCTGCCTTATTTATATGTTGGACCTCACTGGGGGACTCCCTTTCCAGGGTAGTTATTATCCTCTCCCTTCTAGGTGCGGCCCAGTCGGATTCGTATCTTGTTTATTTGAAGCAAGTAAGAAACTAGTAAAAGTAACATGTTGCGGACGACATTGATCCTTTGAGTTATTTTTAAATATTGTTTCATTAGCCAACCAACCACAGCTCCGATTCGTTGAAAGGCCTAATGTGGAAAGAAAATCCCAAAGATGGAGTCAGGCCTCAATTCACATCACAATACGTACACCCATCCTTCCGAATCAGACATTCTTATCAACAGCACCACGCAGTATCAATTTTATAATGAACTGGAAAAAGTGGAAATGACAAAGCCACGGTTATTATTTCAAGTTGAATATCCCCTCTATGCAGACAAATTAGCTTGTCCATTGATTGCATTTTCCCTCAATTCCTAAATGTGTCATGAAAATAAAGCTAAAATTGACAGAAGAGATGGAATTGACGTGAATAATTTCCCTAAAATTTGGAGGGTGGCTGAATTCAAATGAATGCTAATGACGATTAAATTAACCTCGGCCACCGAGCATGCACTTTAAACGTCACATGCTATTAGACCAAACGGCACGGGTATTCAGTAAAGTAAAAAAAATGTGTTGTCAGCATATATAAAGTTCCCTGTCATTTAATCCTCGGATCCTTGGCAGGATGTGAGGATGCACAAATAGATGGGCATTGAGTTTTTGGGCCTAAACCTCCATCGATTGGTGACTTCCCTGTTTGAGTTACCAGCTTCCATTGACTGTCATTGATCTTTGACTCAGAATCGGTACTTCCAGTATTCTTGGAGGTGTACTCCGTGTAAAGGATGACTGAATGCTTGGGGCTCTATACCCTGATCGCAACCCAGATGAACTGTACTCCTGTATGCCTTGAACGCCTGGAGACTCAACCAGCACTTGGACATGAGACTCAACCAGAATGAATGGTCTACAGTCTGCTCGTATAAGCAGAATGGCGGGAAACACCTCCTCTAGCAATGGAAGGCACTGCCATCTGGATAGTTGGGTACACTACAAATGGCACTTGCTTGGACTGTGATCGACCATCTCACTCTTTCAATGCTTTTCAACGTATAAAAGTATATTTGTTTGGATATTGTTTTTAACCTATATGCATATGGTTTCATGCGATTTTTTAAAAGAACGGTCGCGAATCGCGTTGGTTTTTCAATTCGAGACTCAGACGTTACCCTTACAACCAGTATCATAAACTATACCAGCAAGTTTTTATGATGCACCTGGTAGTGTGCCAAGCAGAAAACAGGAAATAGTAAACCAAGATTTAGCCTAGAACGTCAAAATCAGTCAATCAGGCGACTAGTAAATGACGCTTGATAGGTGTTACAGTTGCGCATGCGCAATGCTAAGTACTGATTTGTGAACAAATGAACTGATAAGACACCATCTGCAGTCAATGCCGTGCGGATTAGGCGTTGTAACGAACCGTTTCTCATGCGATTAGCGAAGGTAAGCAACGTCGAGCGTGGTGAGTACTTGGATGGGTGACCTCCCAGGTAAGGATCACACGTCCAAGTAATTTTCACGCTTCTGTACAGCGGACCTCTCTCCACACAAGGGGAGGGGGGGGGGGGCAAGAGTAGTTTTAAGCGAAATCATCAGAACGATCCTCCATTTGAAGTCAGGGACAGGGGGAAGAGAAGCCCCAACCTGGAATGATTGTTTACATTACTGTTTTTTACAATCTGCAGTCAAATCCACACATTTCCAGAATATTCCATCATAAACCAATTGAAACTGTAGAAGTTATGCGAGTTGAATCCTTGCGTATTGCAACGATTTCACATTGGCACACGTGCAGCAGTCACTAACAGTACGATCGTCATGAAATGAATGTGAGATGTTCATATCTTGTTTTTCGAACTGTACTTCAAATTTCAGCGAGATCATTCTCTGTTCAAAGCAGCAGTATAAGCGTTGAGTGAGGTTTAAACTGGTTTTGTATAGCCCATCCAAAGTTCGCTAACACACAACCAAATGGATTCGATGGGTGTAATAATTATTTAGTGGAATAAGTATTATATTTCTAATACAGAAATAAGAAACCTTCATGCAATAATTTGCATCGTTTTTAACTTCTTCTGCGCCCCTTTGTCACACCACGAAACTGGATGGTTCCTCCGAGCTTCGACTCGGGAGATCGATAAAGGGAGCACAGAGGAGACGGGATGACCCCAAGAGAAAAGCTCAACTCTGGCGAGCCTTATAACGCCCCCCAACTCACTCCCACCTCCCGTCATAAGAATAACGTCATCTTTCGAGGCTTTGACGTCATTCTGAAGACAATAGAACCCTTAAATGTCGATTGAAATTCTATTAAAAAAAAAGCCTCAATATGAAAATCATTAAGGCTTTCTTGTATTTCATCATTAATAAACGTAAATACCGTCATAGTTTGACGTAAAGGCGTTTTCTTTGCGGAAGATAATGAACTGGAATGATTTCAAATTCCTCTCTCTCAGTCAATTAGAGTAAGTTAATCTTACACAATCAACGCTGCAAATTATTTTAAAATTGTTATTATTTCTACATTAGTGTCTGGAAAACTGAAGACTCGACGACGGCTTACCCGTTAACAAATCCCGTATCCTCTTCCATCCGTCAGATCACTTGTCACCCACCCAAAGTGAGTCCCTCAAACCTGAACTTAACTTCCGCAATTTATACTCATTAATCACTATTTTGTCGAACTGATTTCTCATTCATTATTATTAAATCTGAATAGATTGTTGATGTTGAAAATTGATTATGATAACCCGGCCATTTCCTTATTATCAGACAACTCGCAGCTGGACATTGCTGCAACAACATGCAGCACTATTTCTGTGCAATATCTTGTTGATCTTACTTTTGGGCATCTTTGATATTTATCTTTACCCAAACAACGAGTTTTCTACTTTGATGTCATTATCTACAATGTTATTTTTTGTGTGTTGTATTTCGTAAATCATGAGATTTTTCATCGAGAGTCTAAGTTGGATGAATTAGGTTCCGATCATCTACTACACTTCAACGCCTTCTTCATCTGGAGAAAGAGCCTTTTTCATTATAATTTTGAATCAGCCATCGTTAGAGCCTATCTGTTGCATTTTTCAATTCTGCATCCTCTAACATCCGCGTCATGCCAACTCGTTTCATTAATTGGTGCACAAAAGGTAGTTGGTTTTCATAAAACTAATTCAACGACGACAGAGTGGACACCTTCATCACAATATCCTTCAGTAGCCAGACAGCTTGTGGACCATCGTGCCAGCCTTGAGGAGCCTGCTTGCATGCTGGCGATGTCCAGCTCAGGTGTCTAGATATTGAGGTGAGATCATACCATTATCTATCAAATCATTATCATATCAACAGTCATCATTGGCTCTTGGCTGAATACATTTTACCATATTCTTCATCTACTTGGAGTTGGCCACATCAATCACCTTATCCACATCAATTGCATCATCCACACAACCACACCATCCACTCATCATCATATTGTTCATTCAGGGAGGAAGGGGAGAAATAGTCTATTTATCTGTATAGTTCACCAATATCCTTCTGAGGAATTGCACATTTTAGTTACATCTAAAGTCGTGGTCACGAAATAAGTAGTCCTCCAACGTACCAAACTATAATTTTTTGGTGGTTACACTACAATAAATTATCAATGTTGAATAAAATAGGTAAACTATCCGTTATATTTCATTTACACCGCCTAACTTGATTGGTTACTGAAAGGAACAACATAAGTTCATACAGTCTACTAGCTTTTACTAGTCATTTGCCCACGAATCACGTAGTGCATCTCTAGCATTCCATCATTTCTTAGTGGTATATCGAGTAAGTAAGTTAGTTGTGCGGGGTATTAGCTGTATACCGAGAGGCAGGTCCTGAGCATACAATTAGATATCCCTCCCACACAGATCAGAGATCTATAATTATTCAATCTTGTTTAATATAGTATATTATCGAAACACAGTGTTTCCAGGACCCAACAACTTTTAAAATTTTAAGTAAATCGTATGTAAAGTTCGTTGAAAACTTAAGAAGTTTCATTTCCCCAGAAATGGCTTGGTTGTACGTGAAAATCATTTGAAATCAACAGTAACGCAACGTTTTTCGAGTCTATGTGCCAATGTAAAGACACAAAATGTCAAAAAATGAAAATGATCTATTGTGTTCACTTCGACCATTGATATATTATGTCCTCTTAAAACAGTTTTAAAAGCCACTTCTCGACGTCCGATTTTGATGAAACTTGGTACGGATGTAATCTTTAACATGGCGAGAATAAAGATGTATCAGGGGCCACTAACGCATGATCAGCTGTGTGTGCTACTAAGCCATTTAGTCTCCTATTCAACGCAGGATGCTGAAATTTGAGAGGGAGGGTTAAGGGAGAATGCTGAAGACTACCGAGAGGTTAGTGATCAGCTGAGTGAGCCATATAGCCGTTTCGTCTCCTATTCAACGCAGGAAGCTGAAATTTGAATGGGAGGCTCAAGGGAGAATGCTGAAGACTACCGAGAGGTTAGTGATCAGCTGAGTGAGCCCTATAGCCGTTTCGTCTCCTATTAAACGCAGCAAGCTGAAATGCTGAAGACTACTGAGAGTTCAGCGATCAGCTGAGTGAGTTCCAAAGCCATTTTGTCTCCTATTCAACGCAGGAAGCTGAAATTTGAACGGGAGGCTCAAGGGAGAATGCTGAAGACTACTGAGAGGTCAGTGATCAGCTGAGTGAGCTCCAAAGCCATTTTGTCTTCTATTCAAAGCAAGAAGCGGCTAGTTCACGCGGATCTCCTTACAAGATAATGCGCTACCATGTTATTCACTTTGTTAAATTAACAGGTAACGTTTCAGGCTTTAGATTTTAATTAAAGTTAACACCGTGATAATTGACCCGTATCGGATTTCGGTCAAGTATTTACGGGGAATAGCGATGGATATTGTCTAGAGGGAAGATTGACTTACGTATATTATTTATTAATTTTTAGTTATTTAATCCATTTTTATTTATCTGAATCTGAATCTTTCTATTTTCATCTTTTCAACTCGAATCGTAAACCTATCCACCATGATCTCTCTATAATCTATTCATGATCTATTTATCCACTTATTTATAATTTTAACTCGAAAGATAAAACCCAAAAACTGAGGGATTCTCGATGAAACTATTGACATATTTGGAGTCAGTGAACAAAACGAAAAATCTCTATTATTGATATTTGTAAGGCACAATTTAATCTCAATCGACGCACGAATGTCTCATGTTATATATACGTTCCTAGTATAAACAGATATGGTAAAGAGGAAGACATTATTTTAAGAGTGCCAATGAAAAAAATAAGAAAAAAGAGCTTTGTAAAGGTTCTTGGACCTGAAAATTACCATTATTTCAATAACGAGGTAAAGGTATTTCCTTCAAATTACGCAGTTCTTAGTACGACCAAAGGAGCAATTGCCCGTGTTGATTTCTTGTTCCCTTTGTTTGCGGTCCCCATAAATTTTTTACGACCCCTCGTCCAGGGGCTCCTCGGATCCGTAATTTAATAATTGAATCGAACGTCGGTGATGTGGAACAATCGATTTGCCATTGTTTCCCCGGGACCTTTATTGCCCGGCTACTGGCATGACCTCCGTTCTTGTCACAAACTTGGGAGCCTCCGTAAGCCTTCGGATGGACGGAAAAGGCCCCGTGGGGGGGCTCCGAGCCCGGCCAATCGGTCAGACTAATCGAAATATATTGGAGGCTAATTTGCAGGGTTTAATTCCTTGGGGTGGTCAATGTGGGTTGGAAATGTGATTACTTCGCCGTGCCCTTTCGAACGTCGGCAATCGATTGCTGCGATCTGTCTGAATTGAAAAGTTGTCGACATCGAGCAACCAATTATTTGCACTATATTCTACCAAAATATAACTGAAACATTGTAGGTAATTATTTTGCTTCCTCACTACCAATGGGAGGGTTAATTTGTGATCTTTCAAGGCGTCGAAAAAATTGTTGTCAACCAAAATCAAAATTTCGACTTGCTTTTAGCGAATTTTTGAAGAAAATTAAGCTATTGCTCTCGCCTCAAAATTTGTAGAATGTGAATTTTTGAAAAAAATGTATGCAGAAATCCGTTTCAGGCTATTTTGAATCATATTCTGAAGTTTAACGCATTTTTTTAATGTATGTATATATGTATGTATGTATGTATGTATGTATGTGTCATTCCAGACGATAACTGTCCGTAGAATTGTACTAGAAACTTCAAACAAATTTTAAAATGTTAAGGACACAAAACGAAAGTTCAAGTTCGTTGGCCAGCACGATCGGGTTACATCTTCGGGTTGAAATTTTCAAAAATGTAGGCAATAATTTCAAAATAGCCTGTTTTTTTGCGATTTGTTGTGGGAAGTAGTTTTTTCAGCATACTAACATGTGGTATATTAGGAATCAGCGTAAAATTTCCTATAAGAATATATATCAAGTTTTCAAAAATTTCAAAGTTGAAAAATCAGTCAAAAATTGAAATAATGCCGTTCGCTAGTTGTAAATTTCTCTACACGATCAATAGCGACTGAAATGTCGAAGATTTCTTCAAAAATTCGCTCATGGGGTCATGCTGCATGACTGGACTTTTTGCGTTTCAAGGCTTGCTGTTCAATTTTGGTTCCGGGTCTGCCTGAAGACTGATGGTCTGCTGTGTATCCATGCCAATTCATTGTCATGGCCTTAACTATACTAAATTTTAGTCCGATTTTGGTGGAAATGTTCAAGGGCTGTCCGAGTCAGCTCCTACAAGGCCCCCTCCAGATTTCCCTATCATCGAATCAATAATGATGCGAGCACATGCGCAAACGTAAACTTCTTATTACGCCAATTTCTCCCGCGATCTTTAAGTACGATTTCTTTCAAATTTGGAGGGTAATGAAGTATAGATTTCAGAGAAACCTGTGATTTAAATCATGATTGGTTGAGTGATAACCATAGTGTATGCGCAAACTAAAGTTGGATGGCACGTGAAACTGAGAGACTAATAAACCATTTGTTGATGATATTGGATGAGATTGTGCGGGTTAACTCCTAAATACTTCCCTATAAACTTTTTTGAAGTTCTAAATCTATTTCAACCGAAATCTAAATTCCCATCCGTGTTTTACGCGCCAGACCATCCTACCAATTACGGTGCTATGGTGTGAATCTAAATATCCATGGAGCAGGCATAGCGCTTTCATAAATTAGGTATATTCAATTTTGATGGATATTTCAGAGATTCGAATGGGATTGAACTCCAGTGTTAAGCTCGATTCTATACTTGTGTACTTTCAGACAACCCAGATTTATTTCGGTGCCGTGTCTAAGTCTCTGTGCAAAACAAAATCCATGACATACACAGTGCTTCGACAATTTACATCCTAATGTGCTGGCGCATATATGTTTTGTTCTGCATGAAATTCTAAAGTCTTTGAATTTCATCACTGACATACAAATACCTAGTGAACACCGCATATGTACTTCTATGGAGTCAAGCTGCTCTCTGGCAATGGATACTACAAGCAGGGGGGGCAATGAAAGCAGTTCCTAGTTCATCAAATCCCTGGGGACAAACACACTGATCGAAAGAACGGTGTTGAATTAGCAGTTTCAGTGACCCGTATTGAGAGGTGAGAAAATACGAACATAAAAACGGGTTCGGACATGCAACGATTTGTCTGAAAGATAAAACGGTGATTGCAAGATGAAACCGCAAGCCGTGCAAGTTTGAGCCAGATTGGAAGGTTTATGGAAAATCACACTAATCTCTTGGGCTTGCAGATGGTGCGTGTAAACGGTCACTCAGTCATATACCTCAGTTCTGCCGTTGTAAAATGCATTATCTTCACAAATCACCTACCACGGAGGGGTTAAGTGTCGACTGATTTGAAAGAAAAGACAGAACTTTTAAACAGAACGTCCAAAATCCAACAAAACGTACTGACTTGTCGCTGACAAGTCGTTCAATTTATCGTTGTGTGTAAACCCACCTTAAGATCATGACTGTGAAGTTAATAATAACTGCCTATCAGTAGCATAACTTGTACAAGTACGAATTGCATAACATCTATCATTTCATTTAGGAGACATTTCCGAGATTCCGCGAGTTTGGCTATACTTATATACTCATAGTATGAGCAAACAAAAATAAGGTCAGTAGTTGAATTTCCTTATAATTGTTATAATAGCCCTAGATGATACCAACGCAGCATACATGAATATCGACCCAAACGTAACAATGTCTTAACAATATGTCGTGTACCTAAGTATCAGGAATGGGGAATGTTATTCTGTATATTATAGGCCATGAAGAAGATTTATCGCAATTTATCGAAAGCTTGGCGAAAGAGGAGGAATAATATGTTTGGCCCCATTCTTGATACATCCACGACAGATGATATCAACATTTCACGTTTCCGCATGGGCAAAGATGATAGGCCTTAAGCGATGAAATTCATTTGAGCCTATCTGCAATCTGACCCTCAAAATCCATGAAATTATCACCATAATCGGGTGCGTGTTGAAGATGTTTACGGGAACAATTAGACAGACCGATGAACGACAAAACAAAAAAGCTGCAAATTATTTCACAAAGGTTTACTATTTTTTCAATTGAGTTTGATCGTAGTTTTAGTTGGCTTGCGTACATCATAAGGCCCGTCCAGACTCCTCGGCGTGTCCTATTTCGAGTTGCCACAACCTATACTTCTATAATTATATACGCATGTTTATATTTCTCGATTTGAGCTCCTATCTATTCAAATAATTATTGCCTTAATAATATCATTATCTAAGTACGTACGAAAAGTCGAGAGGATATGTTATTAAATATGCGTAGGAAAAGCATTGGTATTAACATACAAATATGACCTAGAAAAAAACATATATTCATGCCTCGAAGGAACGCTGTACCCACCTCATGGTGCCGCAGTGTATTATATGCGTAAAACACGTAAAAGTAATAAATATCCATTCTCCTACACCCCTCTGCTACGCCCCTGGTCACTCCAACCACCACAAGGTGCCGCGGCGCCTCCTCTCACTACACCCCCGCTCACCCCCCTCACCACCCACCGTGACCCCCTGTCAAGCGTGCCAGGCGTGCTTGTAACACGTCTAACACTCAAAGTCTCGAAAAAGACACTTTTTCGCCCGTTTTTGGCCCATAGCATTCATGCGAGTAAAGCGATCGGGATAGTTAAACGTTAGGACCAATTAGACCCCAAATGGAGTCTATGTGCGAAAGAACGGGTTTTTTAAGTAAATTCTTAGGCCTTTTATGGCCCGGACGGCGAACGGCGGACGGACATTTCAAATTTGGATTCTACGCAACTTGAAACGTAAAGTGACAAAGTTTGAGGGGGGGGTTATACAAATTTTTTGCTTCACGATCACATAGGCTTATTATCGGAAATAATAAACCAAAAATGAGATCGAATTTGTTCATGGAGCTCCAAAACGCGGAAGAGGTACTTTGGTAGATAGACAAGTCTTCAAAAGTGATTTCAAGAATTCCATAAAGGTTGTGACTAAAAACGATAGAGATAAGTTAGGTTGAAAGAAAAATACAAATCAGAATCATCTTGACCGTAGCGAAACCCACGGAACACCAACAATTCCTTAATCATTCCCTTGCCGATAGGAAAACGCTGGTTGTTGGAAGGGGATGAGGGGGGCGTTTCATATTAAACCACAGCTAAGGACGCAGAGATGGTCGATTTAGTTGGGGGAATAGTTGAACGGGATGTTGAAGCCTTCTATTTGCATAAAGCCACCCGCATTAGGGAACTTGGTCATTCGGGACGGCGCACCCCCTAAATTTCTCGTCTGCCACTGGGTCAGCCGTATTGATCAGGGCAGAGGCGAGAAGCGGGGGCGAACCATAATGAAGGAAAGGGTAGTCAGCCAGGCGGAGCGGCGAAGTACCTATACCTACCGCGTGTACCGAATTTGTTTCAAATTGCCATCATGTTACTAGTTGGTTACCTAGGGGAACTATGATCATAAGGACGGGGAAACGGTTAATCATTATTATTGTTTTAAAATGAAGTAAAAAAAGTCCAGTCATGCAGCATGACCCCATGAGCGAATTTTTGAAGAAATCTTCGACATTTCAGTCGCTATTGATCGTGTAGAGAAATTTTAGTTTATGATTTTGATAGACAAATAAAACATTAAAGAGAGCGACCAAGAGAATCGGAGGACGGAATATTTCACAGAGTAAACTCATCAGTTGTGATTACATTTTTTTTTATTTTTTATTTTTTAACAAGCACCTACTACCTACGTTTTAAACAGCATGGTTCTAGGATTGGTTATACAGGGATACTTCCATAAGAGTAGTTCAATTCTAATTTGGACAATGTTTCATTCAAATATTACCGATTTTTACAACTAGCGAACGGCATTATTTCGATTTTTGACCGATTTTTCAACTTTGAAATTTTTGAAAACTTGATAAGTACATATTCTTATAGGACATTTTACGCTGATTCCGAATATACCACGTGTTATATGCTGAAAAAATTATTTCGCACAACAAATCGCAAAAAACAGGCTATTTTGAAATTTTTGACTACATTTTTGAAAATTTCAACCCGAAGATGTAATCCGATCATGCTGGCCAACGAACTTGAACTTTCGTTTTGTGTCCTTAACATTTTAAAATTTGTTTGAAGTTTCTAGCACAATTCTACGGATAGTTATCGTCTGGAATGACACATACATACATACATACATACATTAAAAAAAAAAATGCGTTAAACTTCAGAATATGATTCAGAATAGCCTAAAACAGATTTCTGCATAAAATTTTTTCAAAAATTCACATTCTACAAATTTTGAGGCGAGAGCAATAGCTTAATTTTCTTCAAAAATTCGCTAATGAGGAAAAGTTTTATGAAACTGTGCTCAAAAGAACATATTCCACAACAAGAAGAGCATGATGCTAGTTCTCTATGCCCTAATCTAAATTCTCCATAGCCTCATCAAAAAACAATGACAGGATTTTGAGTTATACCCAATTTAAGCGCTAGAAATCGTATACGTCGGCCCTGCCATGATATTGGAAGTATATATTTTCCACAATATTTTATAGATCGACGTGAAACTTGGAGACTTAGGGATTTCAAGCACCAAGTTTTAAACAAAAGAAATTAGGAAGGAAAACGCTGCAAATTATTACACAGCATTGCATTTATTATTTCTGTATTGTATAGCTCTTCTACGCAGAACACCTGTCTGTATTATTACACTAATCATTAGGTGGGTATCTAATGTGTCAGCATAGAAGAAATTAAGTTTTAAAAAGGCGTATTTAATAATGCACGTCATTGCATTTCTACCCGTCAAAAACTTGTTGCATATGATTTAATCTAAAGATCTCTAAAAGAAAAACTTCGTTAAGACCCCGTGAATAAAAAACAGTAATATATCTAAAGATATTGACATTTAATTTTGTCACTCATTTTAGTGCTGTTCCTGTCGTATATGTTCCAAACTCATACTTCAGTAACTAATAATTTCTATGAAATATAAATTAACTTTTACTAGTGGACCGCTGCTGGTTACATGCCGAATTCCCGCATAAACAGCAAAATCAAGCCCCGACAGATCAGGAAAGAGCCCAAA
This sequence comes from Adelphocoris suturalis, assembly GCA_030762985.1. Taxonomy (NCBI): domain Eukaryota; kingdom Metazoa; phylum Arthropoda; class Insecta; order Hemiptera; family Miridae; genus Adelphocoris; species Adelphocoris suturalis. The sequence continues at coordinate 110,146,228 of CM061043.1, forward strand.
ATTGCAATCTTCTCTTACTGTGACAAAGGGTTGCCCTATCAAATTTCAAATTCCTAGGGTGAACTGGTAAGAATTTACCCTTGTTTACTACCCTTTAGCGTTTATCAAAATCGATGTTACTGGCATATCCCAGGCCCATGTATGATTTTTGAGCCAGCTTTCATAAACTTTGATCCAGTACTTTCGGAGAAAAACTCTGGGCGGCGTACGGCGGATTATTTTTAATTCGATTTTTGGATTCTAGGCATCTTGAAACGTAAACTAACGAAATTCGAAGGGGGGGGGGGGGTAATATAATATAAAAATAAGAAACCAAAATCATCCAACGTTGTGTGAACTACTCAAATGGGAGTATATTAAGTACTTCGTTTTTTTTGTTTTTTTTTGTTTTTTTTTAACCCATGAAGTTCCTTTATTAGGGCACTGAAAACTATTTCTTTGAGCATAGCTTCATGAGAATTCTATGAAACTCATTTCATAAGAACTCCTTTAAAAAACTCAAATTATGTTTTTTAGAATTATATGAAACCCAAATCACCATAGTAGAAGCAATATGTAGGTGCTTCCAAGCAACAAAATTTGTATGGTATAGAAATGGATCGTCCCTGTCTAAACGTTTGTCCATCATAATCAGAGTAATGGCGGCCGAACTGATGGCCATCATAGCCGGAGCAAAACACTTAATTAAGGAAGGATACCCACAAGGCGTTGTCCAAACGGGTTCTAAGAGCGCGTTTGAAACTCTGATCACGTTGAACACATCTACGAACTAAAACTTTCTTCTCTTTGAAGTGGCAAAACTCAGCCGTTTGATAGATAACACCATTATAATTCAATGGATCCCGGGACATCGCAACATAGAGGGAAACGACAAAGCGGATTCCGCCGCGAGAAGAGCTAGTGGAGACGAACAGCAATACTCACTAATACGACCGAATAAATGCTCTAAGAAAAATCCGACTTGAGCCATAGCAAACACAATATGAGGAGATGGCTGTAGTGGAAGGCCGTTTTTACTATTGCATACACCAGAAGGTCAAATTGAAACTATGGATGGACTTTAACACGCCGGCAACGCATACTACTCACTAGGATCCGGAACAACCATGGAAACATTGGAACCATGAATCTATGTGAAAGAGCTGACAGTCATCTCATGTGACATCCTCGAGGACATGGAACACGTCATTTTACGCATGTAGCAGACATGAGGGAGAGAGCGAAGCAGTTCTCTCGGAGCAGTTTTCACCCTTTGCAAACACAATGGGTGAGTGGTAGAATTGCTGAAGAAGAGGAACAAAAAGGACTATTTACCGATAATGATGTTTTTAGAAGTTACTAATTTGATTTCATGATTTATTTAATTCAAAATGTTTAACGTTAACTGTGTGTACTTTCTGGCACATGGACGAACTCCAGCCATAATTAGCGGATTTAAAAAGTGGAGGATCCTTTGTAAAGTTATTATAAGAAAAATTTTACACTGTCATAACACGCGAAATGCAACAAAACCCAAAAGAGAGGAAAGGGAAGAATTGTCCATCTTTGATGCGTTGGCTGCACAGTAGCTGCCATTGGCTGGTGAGATTGGTAGGTCCAACTTCTGAGAAGATCGCTGTTTATTGTTAGAGCGAGAGAGGAACAACCATTCAGAAGAGATTATTAAACACAGTCAGTAAAAGTTATGTTCTCTCTTCAGAATATAAAAGGTTGAATTATGATTGAACATTGTTGAATTCAACCAATCTGCTACAGTCTGTCAAACAAGCTAAACTATTCCTCAAGCTTTGATTTTGGAAATCTTTTTCTTAAAAGCAATGGAAGAATTTCCTTCAGATTTGACTACTTAACCGAATATATGAATGATTTTTCGACAGCACGTATACTTACATAATTTATTGAAGTGAATTTCGTCCCTGCTGACCCAAAAGATCCACTTTGATTTATTATTTTTTTCAAATCGAAATTCGAAATCAACCAAGTAGGTAAATACAATTATTAACCTCCTTCAAAATGTTCGGTTCACTTTTCAAGGCACAGGAAAAGTTTCAGTCCTGCATCATGACCATTAGAGCAAATGTCGAAACTTTTCGCATTACATTGATGTTTATAAAAGTGTTAACCACCAAAATGGTAATAAAAATTAAGCTTTCCAGAATGATATCCTGCTTCACAAACTAATTTTAGGATTTTTAGAGATTGTGAACATAATAACTAATTCTCTTAGTTTTTAATTGAAACATGAGTACTTTTTCTATGTACCTACTTAATACTCTGCTCAAAAAATAAATAAAAAAGTGTTTCTTTTATCGTGACGAACTTTTTACGAATTCACCCTGTCTTTTGGAATGCTTAATTTTTTAAATGATATATTACATATGACATATTACAATATATGTATATATAATCGAACTATTGCGATGGAACTCATGCTCTTCGGTGTGTTACGGTAAGTGACAAAATATGGTGTAGAATTGGAGTCAAAGAAAATTTTAGATTTGGATTTTTTTAATAAGAAAAGAAAATATTGGGAAAACATATTATTTGCCTGGTATGGGGTTGTGGTAAATCGGATTATATGTTTTGAACGTGTACATTTTAATTTGAAATTACTTTTAGTCGGAAATCTCTGTCAAAATGAAATTATGACGTTTTCACTCCTACGATAAAATTAAGAGCGCGCGTAAGTGAAAAAATGTGGCAGTAGGATCAAGCGCACCTATCTAAGACGACCAAGGACGTTGCGTTCTAATAATAATATTCCGCCAGAGAAAGAGAGCTCATATAGCGAGAGACTGCAGGAGGATGATCTCGATTCTTTTGTGAACACAGCAAACTATTTTTCAATTAATAGTGATTATTTCTCTTATCCTTATAATAAAATTAGTATTTTTTAACCTTGTCCACTCTCAACATCCCAAAGCTTGGGGTAGACCTTTTTATCACAATTCCTCTCAATTCCGCTTGTATGATTGTTTTGATGAACGAATCAGTAAGTTCTACTTTACTTTGTTAACATAGATAACCATAACAAATCAAGTTGCAAAGCTATCTCGATCAGCTGAATAAACTCTGACGCTCATTTTTGTCCAATTTATTCGTTGATGATGGAATAAGAACTAATTCAGATTTCAGAATTTTAGATTTCAGACTAACCACGTCTGCTGGGTGTCAGTGCCAAGATGGTGCTGAAGTTATTCCTATTCAATATACACAGCTGAAATTGGAAGTGTATCATGTTTGTGATTGCTGGGAACATATCAATGAACAGAGCTACCTTAATATGAGTGAGCTTTGAAGACAATTTTCAGACTTAATTAGCCAACTTCGTAAAAATTTGAAATTTAGCCTTTTTGGGGATCCCGAGGAAATTTTACAAAGTGCGAAGCTGCCCTGGTTAGCTCAGTGAGCTCTAAATTTGATTTAATTCCTGTTCTATCATGAAAAAATTCAAAATAACTGAAAACTGATGGCAACCCGGCGTCCTCACCAAAAGCACGTCCAACAAATTTCAGGAACATTTGGATAAATCCCATCTGAAATTCCTGAAGCCTCATTTACTTCTGTATTGGTAGGCATATAACGTATATTTTTTAAATTTATTTATTGGTTAGCATAAAATGTTTACAAATTCTGCCAATGGTACATGATTAATTATTTCTAATAACGATCTCGCGTTCAATTTTCTAGTAGTTGTTGACGTCTTACAGTGCATTAATTTCGACAATGGGAAATTGTGACTCATCTCGAACATTTTAGTTGAGTTGCCAAGTGTCGTCGTGAAGTCGTGATCACCCCATGCATCCGGAAATAATCGCCTAGGTGGCGCGGAGGACTGACGGTTTTTATTTTGTATTTATTTATTTTAATTTATTTTATTTTTATTTATTTTTTTTAATACCTACTGACGCATCAAATTAAAAAGGCCTCTTTGGAGGAACGTAAAGGTTCCTTTATTAGGTACCTGCTAAAAATGATAAATCGAAAAAACACATCGATTGTGAATGACTGCAGTATCCTACACTCGTATTACCAAATTACCTCTACACTAATTGTTCGTTTGAGCGAAATAACCGTTGGTTTTTCTTAATAATATATACTATAAGTATAATGTCGGATTAACTAGTAATTGATTAAATGGGTTCGATTATTCAAGATTCTTCTACATACTTCAGATTTAAGGTTTCAACAAATTTTCGACTATTTCATTTATTTGGACAATGTTACCACTACATACCTACTCTTTCCCTCGCCATACAATTTTCTTTTTTTTCTTTTTTTTTCATATATCTAGTGGCACTAACAAATTGAAATAGTAGAAGAAGGATTTATTCAAAAATTCACTCACTTGTTATCTACTCGAAAGAGTATCTACGAAAGGTATAAGTTATTTGCCATTTATAGAATTCCTAAACTTTAGATTGATAGAACAACGTTTACTTCCTAGATTTAGTTTTCATCTTCGAAAAATACGAGTATGCTCAGATTTTCTTGCCGGCTAATAAATTAATCACTCTATCTTAGCTATAACTAATAGGTGAATCGATTAAAATTAGTGAAAAATATTAATGGATGTCATTAATAGACGTTTTCTCTTCCGCTGTCCATCGCTAATTAGGAGGTAGGTAGTAGGTACCTCCTCTTAATCGCATCACACACCATAACCCGCAATAACTCACTAGGGACGCCCGACATCTGGCAAAAGTCGTCACCAAATGGTTTATGACGCGTATTAATGGTGGCTTCGCTTTTGGAGGCCGCGTCAAGATTAGTGAGCCGAGCTGAGAATCGATAGAGCAAGGTGATTCCAAGAGCGACTTTGGGGGTCGAGCAGGTCGAGGTAACCAGGGCAAGTTCCTACACTCAAAACTACCTTCCGACCAGAGTGGGGCACACTCGTAATCATAATTATTTATTTATTTAATGTGTTTGAACATGTATGTTCCTTATATTCGAGTATGCTTTACAAAAAATACATTTTGACATGGATATGTCTTTTGGCTGGGGGTCAAGGAATTTTTTGCGACACTTTTTTTCCCGACCGACACTTTTTTTTTCCACACAAAATGCAACGCTCTGGCACTTTTTCTATTGATTTTTATGGACAACCAATGCGTTACTAGCAAAATGTAACTCCCTTAGCAGGAAAATCGTTCGCCACTTTTTGGAATGCTCTAATTTTATCATAACATCTCATGATCCCTAAGCCATTGTTGGGTCAAGAAAAGCTGATTTATTACGGTTTTCCTCCACATAGAATTCAACGCTCCGGCACTTTAGATTATTATTGACTCGAAAAGTGAAGGCTAGGTAGAAATCAATGAGGTAACCATAATGGAATAATCTTGTGAAAAGAAGGCACTACATGGTTGGTATACAATTGAGTAGTAGGTACCAACTGGTAAGCAGTAGGTACTAGACATATCCATGATCTTTTGTTTTTCCCATCAACGGAGAAATCAAAATGCTTGATTTACACTTTACAAATTTTTTGAACACACATGGTAGTCAGCGACTATTAATAAATTATTTAGGGAAAATAAACTTGGTAACAAACATTGGGACTGGAGTCAATTTTACATCTTCACACGCCCCCTCAAATTGACATCACAAGTCCCAGAGCCCGTGAACATTTCTCGAGTTTTTCCCGAGGGGTGGATTCGGTTATTCCACCTTCAGATCCCAAATTCAAAATTTTGAAGTTTTGCTATCCAAAAATTAAATTAATTTATTTTTATTTATTAATTTTTACTTTATTTGTTTTATTTTACATATTTCCTGATTATTTTATTGTTTTATGTTACTGTTTGTTTGTTTTCCTTTTTATTTGTTTACAGTTTATTTCACTCACTTGTGATTATTCAAGTTTGTTATTACTATGATTCTGTCTAGTTTTTTTTTTTTTTTTTTTTTTTTTTTTTTTTCATGCTTGCTCATTTTTTTTTTTTTTTTTTTTTTTTTAATATATTTTTATCTATTTTGTTTCTTATTCCTTCTCTCGGCTTATTGTAAAATTCGGAAAGTGGAAAGAGCAACTCTGCCAAAGAGCAAGTGGTTCGACAAAAGGAGCACTCTGAAAAAAATAAATTTAAAAATAATAATAAAAAACAATAAAAAAATAATAATAATATGTTCAGTCAATGGACTATGTGCTCCTTAGATGGATGCCATCGTAAAAGTATTGGGTGAGCGCTTAGCAGACGTATGGAATCGGCCTCAGACGGTATTCCGAGGTTGGTTAAGATTCCGCATCACAATGGCTGTATTACGTGCATCCAGCATGTGTCTTAGAAGCACAAGAAGAAGATGGAGGAGTGCGGAGCTTGGGTTTGGAAACGGAACAGCACTTCAGTTTGGCTTATAAGAGATCAAACAATGAACGATGAAGAGATCAAAATTTGGCATATATTAATGACATTTAATAAAACCTCATAACTATAAGAGTACAACATTTAGAAATTGATCGTGGTGACCAGTTACATGATTTACTCACAATAATTAATGATAATCTATTCAGTATTACAGCGTTAGTGGACATTTCAAATATTTTATAAATTACGAATTAATATAACATTCATTATTAAGAAATAATAAGTTGCGGCCAAAACACAAGTTTAAATTGCTTAAAAAGTGAATTTTACTTTTTATTTTCAACTGCTCAGCTTTTATCTTCACAAGAAATTTTGCTAGTTAGCTGAATTATTGTTTTCAAAAAATTTTGTTTTAGTAGGAATGTACTTTCAACCAAAGTACCCAATAATATTAAGCTTGACATTTAAATATGTTTCCCTCTTTTCATTGATCAATTCGCACTGTTGGAGGAGTAAAAGTTAAATGTTTATACAGTTGGAAAAACCGAGGTCAAGCAAACTTTTTTTTTCAGTTTACGGAATATGGAGTTTCAGAGGACAGTTTTTGAGGTAAAGCTTTTTAGAGCTAAACTGTAAGCACGCCACAGTTTTCAAATTCCGAAAGACACCGGACCAGAACAGCACCGGAACAGTTTGATTTTCATAATATAAATTTCTCATGTAATTAATCCACCCAAAGGTTTTCCAAATGAGCATATTCAAAAAAGTGATTCAATAAGGTTTCCAACGGTATACTCGACTGTGAATAAAATTGTTACGGCTGTACTAAAGACGTGAGGTCGAAAAATCATAAACTGTAAATAACTCAGGAACTGAGTAACTGTGACTGTAACTGTAGATTCTAACTGTAGGTACTGTAAATGCAGGTCATACGGCCATTTATATTTTAGAATGTTACATTTTTATTTAATTTTAAATTCATCACTTCAACTCATATTGCCGTAACTCAATATACCACAAAAATTTGCTCAACTCCAGAAGTTTGACACCAAAAAATGTGTGACATTTACACCGTCTGCTAGAGGTCTGCTTTCGGAATGATCGATCATTTCGCTCTTGGTAGTTCCCTCCTCCATTAATTTGTGAAGCGAATCCGTCATGCATGGGCGCACGGAGCCCGATGTGCTCGAAGTTCTTGTTCCATTGAATAGAACCTCGAATTCTACCTCGTGCCACCTATTGTTACCAGTGCATTATACCAATGGGATTACTTGCCATTTGCTAATACATCATAAATTCTGCACAGCGCGTAGTATGGAGATAAAGCACTGTGGCAAAGATGACAATCGTTTCAATATTTTATGAGAAATCCCAAAACAGGTTGATTTATTTCCACGGTAAACATTCAGAGCACAGTAAAATAAAAATTTTGGAAAATCATCTTCATTGAAATCCGTTCTGAAACAAATCCTGGATTTTAACACTTTATCATTTGTATATAAATATACACATATATTTATGTAAATGTATATATTTATGTATATGTGTACATATGTCATTCAAGACGATATCCTTTGAGTTGAGATAAAAAATCCGTTCTTGCGCCAAAAATCAAGCTATCCGAATGAAAGGATGAGTTCATTGGCCAGCACTTTTTGAGTACATTAAAATGGTCACATTTAAAAAAAGAGCTCAAAAAATCACTAAAAATGGCTTCAGAAAAAAACCTTAAATGATATATTTCAGCAGAATTTTATTTTGAAAAAAGTTTATCAACGATGAACAAGACTATTACAAAATGTACCAATGCAAAACGTTATGGTGAAAAATTTTCTTAAATTTCATTGATATTTGCTGACAAATGTATTTAAAAAAGTTGGAAGAAGTCGAAAAAAAATAGTGTCCACGAAAATCAAAATTTTCACTTGCATTCTGATTTTCAGAGCTTACTGATGAATTCTGTCTGTCTGTCTGTGGTAAATCCTTGTCACGCCCAAAACTATTCCAACATTTAGTTCAATTTCGAATGGGAAAATTCTGGATGGGAAAATTCGGATGGGAAAATCTCTTTTTGAATAGCAAATTACAATTTAGAATACGTTTTTTGTAATAAATGTAATAGCCTCTACCACTTCCTTTACACTCAAAAAGCTCACATTTCAAAACAATGTAACATAATATAATAGGCTAACTTACGAAAATTCGCTCATACGATCATGCTCCATAACTGGAAATTTCATCAGTAATTTTTTAAGTCCATTTTTTTTGGAATTTTACCAATTTAATGTGCTCTAAATGTATTGGCCAACAAACTCATCCTTTTGTTTGAAAAGCTTGTTTTGTATAGGGAGGGGGGGGGAGAACGGAATTTTAATATCTATCCTAAGGAGAGTTATCGTCTGAATGGCACACTTTTTTATTTTATTTATTTATTATTATTTTTTTTTTTTTTTTACACATAATATATTATGGTAAAGCGTTAAATTCTAGGAAACGTTTTAGAATGTGTCAAAACGGATTTCAATGAAGAAATTTTTCGAAAATTTGTGGAGCCAATGCAATAGTTTTATTTCCCACGAAAATTTGCTAGAATTATTCACCTTTGGTATTGATGGGAAAAACTAGTGTGAAACAGTTCAAACTGGGTTTAGACAGCCTTTCCAAGGAATTTCAAAGCGTGACATAAACAGAAAGGTTCGAATGACAAACACGACCAACTAATGCAACCACAAAGGCGGGATCGATGAGGCCACTCGGAGTCCCATTTGCCGAATCGATTACACGTTCTTGAGCCTGGCCTAGACCCTAAAAGCTGTACTTTATTTATTTACTAATCAGTAAAGGTGTTTGTAGATGGAGCTGGCGAGTCGGTGGGTAACCCAACCATACAACTTGAGTAAATGCGTAAGCCTTAGGAATGACCGTTAGTAATCATTTATAAATATTCGATAATTTTGGGTCAATAATGAATTCCGTAGTGGGGTCGCACACCACGCGACGCATCATTCAATGATTTATTTCACTTGTCACGAGTTGTGAACTTCATAACGTTCATAGGAACGTGGCTACGTGTTTTTACGCTGCTGATGTCTTGGGACAGGCAATTATTGACACCGTACAGCTTCATTGTATCCATAATCCGATGATATATTCAAGAATGGAAATTTTCTGGTGATCTATACGCATTTTGCCCAAAAAGGAATTTCTACTGTTACCAAGATTACCGGGCCTGAATTCAGAACCATGTTAAATCGAGAGCGGTTTCAAAGCGATTTTTCCTTTTGGAATAACATAGAAAGACATTGATATTCCGTTCCTATTTAACCCCGTTTCAATAGATCGAAATAAAATTGATTCGGGAATTAAAATTAATGTTAAATCTCGCGGGCATGACAGACTGAGTGTGCTTCAACGCAAAAACATGTTGCATGTTTCATAATTTTAGCCTTATAAGTTGACCGAAGATTCCTTTCGAAGAGCGCATATTTTAAAAGGGATGCTTCGCACTACTTTCCATAATTCTTTACGGTTGTAAAACATCTGGCGTGAGCGACGCGTTACTTTTCAAGGAACCTGCCGCGGGAGTTGAAATACGGCAGCCGGTTCGATTTCTTGAATCGGTCCGCGGCAAAAAGCGGAAGCCGGTTGACAAGCGAGCCGATAAGGTCTATCTGCACTCGTATTCCTACGACCGATGCCGAGGGGGTCCCATAAATCACACAATCATCTGCGACCTCTTGGGAATATTGTATAACGACTTTACTGAATTGGGCCGAATCCGTAGATCATACCACCAACCACCCACTTCCTACGGACCACGTTCGCTGGCCCGGCTGGTCCGAGAATACAGTTACAAACATACTACTTGAAGGTAGATATTTGATCTATAGGGTTATTTCCGACAGTAGTAATATTAAAATTATCATTTACGTAATTATAGTTACTTACGATTTTAGTTTTTTTTTTTTTTTAGGTTTTCCGTTGTCACTAGCAGGTCGAGTACTGGGGCGAGCGCTTTCGATGTAAAGACATCATCATCAGGCCGTCGAAACAGTACTTGGAGTACGAGGAGTACAGCGGCCTGATCTGGTGATGATGTCTTTACATCGAAAGTGCTCGTCCCCAGTACTCGACTTGCTAGTGAGGACCGACCTTTCCGAAAGGTAGAGTAAATAATAATTTTACAATTTCTATAAGTGGAAATAACCGTTTTGATCTAATACCAAATGTTTATTAAATCTCTATTAATAGCCCTTCTATGCAAATCATTGTTCTACAAGTAATAAATACCAGAACTTGGAGCTTCGCGCCTACGAAACGGATTCTCAACTCTACAGCTCCAGGACCCTACGATTTTTACGCTTTTTAATAAATGCCGAAAAGTTTAGGAAAAACTGTAGGTTTTAATCCGGAATAAATTAGCCACAACTGTGGCAAATTTATCTGAAGAGAACGCCTCCACACCTCGCATTGTTTTCGAGGTGTCCCATAGCAGCTTCATCTAAATTTCAGCACCGTGAGTCGATAAGGAAAGAAATTAGCATCAGAGGTTCCAAAGCAGATCAAGGTCCCTCCATACTTTGTGACTGTATTCTAGATATTCCGAAGAAGCTCCAGTTCCAATTTCAGATCCGTAGGTTTAATTAGAAAGAAATCAGCTTCACGGGCCCCCTAGCGTAACGCAGCTTCACGGGCCCCCTAGCGTAACGCAACTTCGCTGATTCGCATAATACAATTTCGTGATGGTCGAGCAAAAGGCCGACTTCGTCATCGATATGCCTACCTAGAATTAGGCACCAACAGAGGAAATTAATGTAATGAATTAATACATCTACATTTTACTAGACCCCCTGATCTAAATATTACGACATTTAAGTAGATACCTACAAAATGAACATTTATGAAGCCCTGGAGACCGACAGTCTGACTTCAGCACTGTTTCGAAGGCCTGATGATGATGTCTTTACATCGAAAGCGCTCGCCCCTGGTACTCGACTTGCAAGTGACAACTAGTGGGTATTTTTATATCTCGCCAAAAAGCAAGGTTTATCTTGATCTAAACGGTATTTAAATGTGATAGAACTGATTAAATTCATGGAGTTTCCATTGCTTACTTTGCCATTATACAAGGCCTTTATAATGTAAACCATAAAAGTTATTAACATTAGTTTTAATACGTATAGGTTGAAGATTTCAGGGGTCTAAAAGTTTATGGAAGTCCATTATGTCGACACTAACTGAAGATGCTCACTTTGTACGATAGGCTAAGGATTTAACTTTTCTCGTCTACGTCATCCACACAAACGGTAAGTACCTACACCAGAAAGTTGAAAATTTTGATTTAATGCTGATGTTATAGGGAAATTAATCGCTGAAAACTCATTTCCCTGGTCCAGTTAGATGAAACCTAGGTAGGTAGGCTCTATTGTCCTGTTTTTGATGTCATCATGTCAAGAAAGACATATTTTACAAATTTTGGTAGCAGAATGAGTCTGAAATTTTTGTTAACAAATACAATTTCACTCCCAAAAATGGAGGTTTTGAAACTATCCAACATACCAGTTTTCTTGGGCAGTGATAGAAATCATAGTTCCTTGATTTTTCTTAAACATCTACTTCTCGCACGGGATGTTTACAAGTAGGTACAGTATTATTTTATTGCATTACTGTACTTGGCGGACGTCCAGGTGACCGATATTCGGATAATCTTCGGATAGCTTTTTGCAGTTTGGTCTAGTATGTCTTTGAGCAATTTTCGTATGCCTATCTAGCACTCTGTGAATAATTTAAATAACAAATTTTGTACTGTGTTGACAGCATAAATCTCAGTCTTGGTCGTTAATCATCTTGAAACAACTCTAACTTAACATCAACAACCAATGGAAGCACCTAACATCGTTTCGGGTGCTTTGAAGTTATCCCAGATGAGATAAAACTGAATGCATCGTTTCAGGCACTACCGACTATTATATGTTTGTCACCTAAATATACGAAAACAGATTCGTGCTTTCGATCTTGTTCGGATTGGCAACCGAATCGTTCACAGTAAACGCCCGTTCCACGATTCGGCTTGGTATAGTTGAACAAACTAAATTAAATTCTGATTGCGGTTTAAAATACAACCGGTATTCCGACATTGTTATTTTAATTTCATGATACACTGGAACTTGAAACTAAACAACCGCTCGTTCGCCTTGAACTTTCACTTCTCGATAAGACCTCCTTATCTGTGGAATATCCCATTATTTCTATTTGCTTATTAAACGACTGGACTTATTAGTCTGGTACTGTCCAGTGATAAGGCGTACGCAATAATGTAGATGTAGACCATATAGACTCTGGCTGGTTGAGAGGGCGGCTCAAGGTTCAGTTTATTTTATTCACTATTAATTTATATAAGGACGGCGGGCGTACTTTATTTATTTAATATGTATCATCACTATTATTTATTTATTTGTATTCATTTATTTATTTATTTACACATTCTTGAAACTTGAACGTTTCTAGATATTAAGCCGTTATATTCTTGTTTGACAGAAATAGAGTCTTAATTGAAAATAAAGTCGGCTTAATTGAAAATAAGCCGACTGCTTGATATTCTCTCTCTCTCTCTCTCCCTCTCTCTCTCTCCTCTCTCCTCTGGTTTCGAGTTGGCACGAAATCGAACTGTCTTGTTGAAAAAGTCATACAAACTTGAACTTATTATTTCTGGAATGACGATTTATGAAGTTGGTGGTATCAACTAGACCGCCAAGACAGAGAAGGCCCAATAGTCAACCATACTAGAGAACAACAATACTATGGATCGTCGAACAATGACTAAAGCTTGGAATCCGCCGAGAACGGAATGATATCAATCTTGATATCATAATGATATCTTCTCTTGAAAAAAGCTCCGGGCAAAATTTAGGTAATTGAGGTCGATGGAGCTCTAAACCCCACATCCTTGAGTCATTTTGGACAAAATTCACTGACAATTTCAGATCAATAATTGGTTTGGAATAGACCACGACTTTTGCCTATAAATTACCAGTAATGAACACAGTTCCAGTGTTCCAAAAAAGTTCCATCCTAAATTCATTTTCAAATCATTCATGTCTAGCTATACCCTACAGGAGGGGTATCGTTAGAATAATTTTGGATACAAATGTATGACACGAGCTATTCTTTATGTATTATTGGATTTGAGTGCACTGTCATTTCTTGCAAATGCAACGAACTGCAATGACCGTTCCTCATTGAAAACGATCCAGGAGAGTTCCACCAAGGATTCAATTTCGAATAATCAGAAGTAGGTACTCATACGGAACGTATAGATAAGTACCATAATTGGTACCAAAATCAAGTCGAAGGCAGCAGGTTTGATGTGTTTATCCAAGGATTTAGCCTAACGACCTATTAGTGTTTACATACGTGAATTTCCAAGTACCCCACATATAAGAACAAACTGTGTATAGCCAAGATCTTTGTTGAACTGCTAATCTTGTTGTTGTAAACGGGATTATTTAATTAGTACATAACCTCAATACAAGTGGTTAATAAGGTGATATTATGGAAAAAATAGGTTTTAAAATGGAAAGAGAATTCAAGCTTTTTCAATATTGACCGAAAGAGGACTGCTTCACTACGACAGCTATTAAAATTTCAAGTCATAGCAACTGTTCTAAACAAACAGATCGAATCGTCACCATTCGTGGCTTACAACTGCTTTCGGCAACTAGGTATAATTATACAAACATATTTATCATTCGTATAACTACCTAATTATTCGTATTTATATTCAGTTAAAATATTACATTTTAGAAAAGAAGGAAGGGGTATGATCGATTAATAAACTAAATTCTATAGGTAAAGCGTAAAATACGTTTTTCACCTCCATTTCAAATTTTACCATCATAGGTTTAATAGCAAAGAGATTAGCTCTGGAGATCACTTAGTCTACGTTCGAAAAATCTCGTCCACACCCATATTAATAAGAATATTATCCCTAGAACCAAAACACGATTTTCCCTAACTTAAATTGAAATGTACGGGTATCTTTATATATAATTCCGAACGGTCTTTGAAATTGTGAAGAACTTCGCGGTCCGATTTCAATGTTAGACGGCTCATTCGAATCAGCACGGCCCCAAGTTTGTTGGAACAGTGTCGCCGTTCGTCTCTGTACACACGCCTTGATCGTGTTCTAGGCGGTCCTGATCAACGAGAGTTGTTCATTAGGCTGTGGCGGTAACAGTTGCCATCAATTCACGGTAAGTAAGAAACGTAGTGTGGTTACTAACACCTAGGAGAGTTATTTCTGAACGAAGAAATTGAAACTGAAGAACTTAGCGGACTTTATATATAATTCCGAACGGTCTTTATATATAATTCCGAACGGTCTTTATATATAATTCCGAATCAGCACGGCCCCAGGTGTCGGTAAGTAAGAAACGTAGTGATGGGGTCTTTTCTGATCAGCTGAGTGAGCTAAATTCTTTCCTGTTCACTGTAGGAAGTTGAAATTTGATAACTCTCTGGAACATTAAGAGACGAGTGAAGTGATGGGGTCTTTTCTGATCAGCTGAGTGAGCTAAATTCTTTCCTGTTCGCTGTAGGAAGTTGAAATTTGATAGGGAGACTCTCTGGGACAGTAAGAGACGAGCGAAGTGATGGGGTCTTTTCTGATCAGCTGAGTGAGCTAAATCCTTTCCTGTTCACTGTAGGAAGTTGAAATTTGATAGGGAGACTCTCTGTTTATTAGGCTGTGGCAGTAACAACAGTTACCACGGTAAGTAAGAAACGTAGTGTAGTTACTAACATCTTGGAGAGTTATTTCTGAACGATCATTGAAATTGTGAAGAACTTCGCGGACCGATTTCAGAGTTAGACGGCCCCAAGTGTCGCCGTTCGTCTTTGTGCTCATCTTGATCGTGTTCACGATTAGGGCATTCCAAGCCCTAACAGGCCTCTAGTTTAATATAATTTCGATTTTCATTTTTTACATCTCATGTCCCAAAGTGCAAATGTTTTATTGAGTTCTACCTGCAGTTTTCCATTAATTCCACTACCTACATAACTGTCATCAGTGTTGGGCATAATCTTATCGTCGAATACGAATAGGATTGTAATCTCGATAATTATTCGTTGATTCTGAGTCAACTGCGATTATATTCGTATTCGTGTAATCGTATTCGTCTGTCGGCGATTACACGAATAAAACCCATAGAAATGCGTCACGGTCATCAATTTCAATAGGGCGTTCCTCCTATAATATGCCAAGCCTTGCTAATATTACCTAGCTCCAGAGGGACGTTCTTAAAGCGAATTCAACGAATGGAACCCAGCCTATTTGTCTCAAATCTATTTCAATAGGACGTCCCTCTGAAGCTAGGTAATATTAGCTAGGCTTCGCATATTTTACGAGGGAGGCCCTATGACCGACGAAAACGATTACTCGAATACGATTACACGAATACGAATATAATCGAATCGCAGTTGACTCAGAATCAACGAATAATTATTGCAATTACAATCGTATTCGTTATGCCCAACACTGACTGCTATAACCTCCCGCTTCATAACATTTTTATAGCTCTGAGAACATTAATATTTTTCCTTGTGAAATCGTTACATTCAGAAAAATTCAAATGCAGATCACATACCTACTCAATAGGGTTTTAAATTTGTAGACTGTAAAACAAATGCATTGCAATTTTTTGAAAAAGAAGAACAATGAGTTGAAATCTTGTTAAACTCAATTCCAGTTAGATTGCTATAATAAATTAGAATTATCATTCACATTTATTTTTCGAACAAGAAAACCCCAAGAAAGCCAAGTGAAAGCAAATTGTGAACTGACCAAAAAAATTAATAATACCTGAAATAAGAAAAATCTGAAATATATGAACCAGGTATGCAAAAAACCAAAATTGCTGAAGTTACAACTCCCGAAAAGATTAATCGTTCAAGTAATACGCGCTCATTCGGCTAAGCGATACCTCAAACTGCGAATTAGAGAGGACGTTGAAAAAGATGTGACACATAAATTAGAGAGCTGCCCATTATATGACGATGAAAGAAGAGAATTCAGCCCAGTTGGAATAAACTAGGCACAATATGTACGAGATGTCACACCACAGGCCTTAAAGAAGCTGGTCCAGTTCATGAAGAATTCGGGTATAAACCTCTAGTGCCCCGTCAGTGATACGATGTTAACCATGCAGTACCATATATTTTAAAACTAGAACAATAACTTCACACATTAACACTAAACAGTTATATGTTACTTATTTTGTTACGCAACCAATAAATTGAAGAAAAAAACAATATCTGATTTTAAAAACTGGAGAGTAAGGTACCTAATTACCTAAAAATATGCAACTAAGTACATTCAGAAAGTGGTGAAATGCCGATTTTAGTGAATTTTTGTAGATAATGAAGCTACTTGGTCCAAAATTGCTCCAAAGTTGCTGGCTCCAAAATTTTTAAATCAGTTTTTGAGAAATGTCATTATTGAAATTAGTTTTGAAGCATTTATCATCAACCGTGTTATAATTGTTGCTATTGTTATAAATAAATTTGTTGTAATTGTTAAAAAAAAAAAAAAAAAAAGTTTTGAAGCATTATGAAACGAATCCTAAAGTTTAACGCTTTTAGCGAATTTTCTTAGAAAATAAAGCTATTGCAACGGCTCCAAAAATTTTAAAATAGAAATTTTCAAAAATTTTCTTCATTGAAATCTGTTTTGAGGCATTCTGAAATGATTCCTGGATTTTAACGCTTTTTTATATGTGTATATTTATATATATGTATGTGTCATTCCAGACGATAACTCTCAATAGAATTGAGATAAAAACTTCGTTCTTTCGCCAAAAAATCAAGCATTTCAAGAGAAAGGATGAGTTCGTTGGACAACACTTTTTGAGCACATTAAATTGGTCAAATTTCAAAAAATGTACTAAAAAAATCACAAAAAATGACAAAAAAAGGCTAAACATCGGTCTTTTTATTTATTTATTTTTTTTTTTTTTAGCAGAATATTACTCAGATAAAGTCAATCAACTGTGAAGTTGGTAATTTAAAAATTAAAGCTCAAAACTATGCTCAAAATTGTAATTAAATTTCATTAAAAGTGCTACAAAATCGATAAAAATGTAAAAAATTCTAGAAATCCAATATCTTTGTTTAAATAATAGAATGCTATTTAGAACAAATTTTTCAGACTTAAAATTGATAGTTAACAATTTTTTGCAGACAATATGACGAATTTGAACAATAAAATTAATAGTTACTTAACATTTATTTTGCAGACAGTAAATTTCAACTTGAGCGTTGCTAAGTGATGGGAGCTTTGAAAATTCGCTCATATGGTCATGCTGCATGACTGGAACTTTTCATATGTTTGTTGATGTATGTGTATGTAGTATTGTGTGTGTGTCACAAAAAATCACTAAAAATTGCTGATTTTTCGCCGAATTGTTATATTTATATTTTTTGAGGAGAATTCAAGTCAAAAAAGTTTATTAATGATGAACTAGACAATTTTAAAAATATTCACAAAACTGCGCTGGAAAATGTACTGAATTTATCAATTTCTGCTGAAAAATTGATAAAAACTGTAAAATAGCTAAAATTTAAAAATCTGGTTTGCTTCAAAATTTATGATCAACAATTTCATTGTGCTCAATGTGTTCAAATGTCAAAACAATAGGTATATCAAAATATTATATGGTGATCTACAAAAACTCGCTCATAACATCATGCCGCGTGGTGGTACTGTAGGTACTTCTATTTACTCTAAAATCTGTGTTTTTGATGCATTTGATTTTTTTGTGATGTGAGAAGGTTAATTCGTCGTAGCACGATGGAAAATCAGGACTATCATGATCAGTAGCTTGTTCGATAAAACTGAGAAATAAAATGTCCCATTCAAAGCAAATGCATTATTTCCTTTAAATGCCTTCAGAATCCTTCAGAGAAATAATTATTCATAATTTGATAAATGCGCAAAGTAGGGTGACGATAATTGAATGAAGTAAATGTACCTCCCCGAATAGTATACATATAAAAATTAATTTATTATTCAGCATTAGTGTCTCAGTATTAGCATTGTTCTCGTCAAATTTGGAAATTCAGAGTTATAAAAACATCGCTTATCTGAGGAGAGGAACTAAATCACTCGCGACGAAGTTGTGGAAACCCAATGCAAAACGGAAGTTAGTGAAAATACGTTATTTATTTCCACTAAGAATAAAGAGTTACAATGTTAAATCGATTTCGACGGTTAAGCCATCATCAGTTATTGTTTGTTACTGATGATGACCCTAACCATGAAAATCGATTTAACAATGTAACTCTTTATTTTTCGTGGAAATAGACAACGTTTTTTCACTGACTTCCGTTTTTTTATCTGAGGAGAGGAAATCTAGATGATCAAACATGTGAATCAAATCGTTATGTATTAAAAATTGTGGGAATGATAAGTCTGTAAGTAAGCAGAAAAGCCCAAACATTTTGTTATCTGGCAAAGGTCATAAACTACAAAAATCACTTCTCTTCACGAGGAAAAGATTCAAAATCGAAGCGAGCTTACAAAATTGAGCACGTTTTGAGGGAGAATCGTTGCCGTCACGGGATTGTGGTATCCACAAACAAAATTGATAGGTGAAAACGCTGCCAATTTCCACAGATAAAAGCAGTTACCTATATTTATTTATATTTGTACGGGTAAACCCTATTTCATTAAAAAACAGAGACATCAAGTTGACGGAAACCAACGAAAGAACATGAAAATTCTGAAAAAAAGAGAGAGAGAAAAAAAAAACTGTTTGATTTGAGGCACTGAAAGTTGTGAGTGGTGGGACGACTGAGGGGGAAAATCTATTAGTAACTGATATGAAATTAAATAAAGTAAGGGTGGAACTGAAACAAATTGGATGTTTCTGAATTGAATTTCACTTAGTTGAATTTAATTAGGGGTGGGACGCGTATTTATTTATTTATAAATTATTTCAAGATAATTTCGTACGGAACTAACAATGAATTACTGTTACTATTTGCCAATGATTCTGTGTTATTTGGTGACTCGTGTAAAGATATTGAGAATAAGTTGATGGCATTATATGAATTTTCAGAGTCTATGGGCCTTGAGTTGAATGCCAGTTAAACAAAAGTTGTTTGCTTTTGTAAGAAGCTTGAGGTAGAAAACTAACTTGTTTATTTTCACATTGGATGGTTAGATTTGTCAGTTTACTACAACAAATAGTTATTTGCTTATCTGGTGTCAAAATTGATCATTCAAATTTATTGTTCGGGTCGTAATAAGACACTTTAAGGTCTGCCCAACTACCCATGCCACCAGTTGAATACGATTTTGCGCAGACTGCAACTTAACAGCCAAGTTCAAACCCCCCAGAGCGCATGATGGAATTCAAGAGTTTGAGAGTCTTGGGAATTTCAATCGATATCAGCAACAGTCTTTTTGGAAATTATGAAGGGATGATGATGAATGCAAAATACACGATGCAGGGCATAGAGATGGTATTCGGAAGGTACAGGTTGCCCAGAGCGCAGAATCCTTAGCAACGCTTCTACTGGTGGAAATTATCCTGACCCACCCGCGACGGTAACGATTCTCCCTTGAAAGGTGCTCAATTTTGTAAGCTTCGATTTTGATTTTCCTCGTGATGCGACGGGGTTTTTTTTTAAGGTTTAGGAGAGTGAAAAATGACATTTTAATGAGTATTTTTATGCGCGGTAAGAAATTATGTGGGACATTTGACACTTGGCCGATGTATTGATGTTGGCACTTTGCTCAGGACGGCTGCCAAAATACGCGATCGTAAAGGCCGACTCGATAAAACGAAATTATTCGAGGTTTATCGGGAGTGTTATCAGCGGTTCGCGTAATGTGACAGAAGGTGAATTTAGGGCAGGATTCCGTGATAAAGCTGATACAGCACGTCGTGATGGATGACACGGTTATCTAGAGGGACAAGTTCACGTCGTGCGAATCAATACTCGATTACATGTATAACCCGGGAGCAATTGATTATTCATTTGGGATGATAGAGGTGATAGGTGGGGGTGTATTTAATATTTTTACTGTAATATACAAGATATACGATCAAAATTATGTAAAATATGGCTTTTTTTGTATTTGTATTATCTTGGTGTGTATTGCGTTTGTTTGGTGGAGGTTTTGAAGGTTTTATTCGGTTAGGGTTAAAAAGTTGGGTGGCCAGTGCGGTGAAAAGATAAGAGGAAAATAGGGGAGGGAAGAGGAGGCGCTTTTCCGACAGGGGGAGGTTTTTCCGACCCCTCCTCCCCTTCCTCTCGTATAGGAGAGAATTGAGGCCGTTAATGACGGATTTGAGGACGTTTAGGAAGGAATTGAGGCGTTCGAGGCGGCGGGTGTAACGTTACAAAGCGGCACAGGGAGGTGAAAGATCCCGGGGGATGCCCCCAAAAACTGAATATCGCCGGATATAAATAGAGCGGCGGATCTCGGGGGCAGAAGTTCGGCGCCGGTAAGAATAGAATTCCGCCGAAGGGGGAATTCTCGAAATTTCGAGGGAGTTATTTTTTTAATTCTACGACGAAAAAAGTGTTGAAAAATTGATATTTTTGTGGACTCACTTGCCAAGCTCCTCCTTGAGGTCATAGTTGTCGCTGAACCGTGTGCAGGTGGCGACGGCTGCCATGGTTTCTGCCTGATAGAGGGACTCGCTGTGATACGAGATAGGTCCGCCGGGCGGCGCAGAATCCAATCAATAAAGAGCTGCCGAGAGCTAAGCGCACTCTCCGCACACAACAACGCGCTCACTTCACTCCCCAGCCACTGCCGTCGAGGTCCTGCCACTCTCGCTTCGGAGTCCGCGGGACGTTACGTCACCCGGTTCTATAAACAGCTGGGGGCCTCCTCTCCCCCCCTTCGAACGCTCAGCGGGGCCCGACCGCCGAATATTTGTTCGTTTTTTCGATCGCACCTATCATTGGGTCACGAGTGGATGCAAGTTCAATGGGACCGCGAGTTGATGAGATCGAAATTTCACTGTCTTGAGATCGAAATTTCACCGCGCGTTTTTTCAGAGTTAGTTAAACATTCTATCAATTTCTCGGTTGCCTCGTTTTTAAATAACAAGTCGCTAAGAAATGAGACAGTTCATGTTCTATAAAAACTGAAGGGAAAAACTCGAAAGACTAGACCATAAATAACGTAACAAAATAGTTCCAGTCATGCAGCATTATCGTATGAGCGAATTTTCGTAAATAATCGTATTATAATATGTGATAAAAAACATTGTTTTGAAATTTGTTGAACTGTTTTGAAATTCGAGCATTTTAAGTGCATATAACATAGCATAATATAATGTTATTTTAATAATGTTAAATTTCGTTGTTGATCAACTTTTTTGGCTAAAATTCAGCTTAAAAATGTAATTTGACAATTTTTAGCCATTTTTAGTGATTTTTGTAGTACAAGTTTTTGAAATGTTACCAATTTATTGTACTCAAAAAGTTTTGGCCAACGAACTCATCTTTTTGTTTGGAAAGCCTGATTTTTTGGAGTAAAACCGGATTTTTCATCTCAATCCTAAGGAGAGTTATAGTCTGGAATGACACATATATATGAATATTTGTTCGTTTTTTCGATCGTACCTATCATTGGGTCACGAGTGGATGCAAGTTCAATGGGACCGCGAGTTGATGAGGTCGAAATTTCACTGTCTCGAGATCGAAATTTCACCGCGCGTTGTTTCAGAGTTAATTAAACATTCTATCAATTTCTCGGTTACCTCGTTTTTAAATAACAAGTCGCTAAGAAATGAGGCCCAGTTCATTTTTTATAACAACTGAAGAGAAACACTGGAAAGAATATACCATAAATAACGTAACAAAAAAGTTCCAGTCATGCAGCATTATCGTATGAGCGAATTTTAGTAAATAATCGTATTATATTACGTGATAAAACACATTGTTTTGAAATTTGTTGAACTGTTTTGAAATTCGAGCATTTTGAGTGCATATAACATAGCATAATATACCTAGTTAACTACTAATTTTATGGCAGCAAAACTCTTGAAAAATATTATTCGGTAATTCAAAGAAGATTAAGTAATGATAACTCTTTTTGGGAGTTTATTAATATATTTTTCAGCAAATAATAATGAAATTTGAGGACAGTATTCTACATAATTTTTTGCGTAAATTTTATAATGTTCAACTTCGTTGTTGATCAACTTTTATTTGGCTAAAATTCTGCTTAAAAATATAAATTTGACAATTTTTAGCCATCTTAGCCATTTTTAGTGATTTGTTTTAGTACAATTTTTTGAAATTTTACCAATTTAATGTGCTCAAAAAGTGTTGGCCAACGAACTCATCCTTTCGTTTGGAAAGCTTGATTTTTTGGCGCAAGAACGGAATTTTCATCTCAATCCTAAGGAGAGTTATCGTCTGGAATGACACATATATATGAATATTTGTTCGTTTTTTCGATCGTACCTATCATTGGGTCACGAGTGGATGCAAGTTCAATGAGACCGCGAGTTGATGAGATCGAAATTTCACTGTCTCGAACTGTCTGTCTGTTCACTGGCTCGTTGTTTCACAGTTAATTAAACATTCAGAGCCACACACTGTCAATTTCTCGGTTACCTCGTTTTTAAATAACAAGTCGCTAAGAAATGAGAAAGTTCATGTTCTATAACAACTGAAGGGAAAAACTGGAAAGATTAGACCATAAATAACGAAACAAAAAAGTTCCAACAGCATTATCGTATGAGCAAATTTTCGTGAATAATCGTATTATATTATGTGATGAAACAAATTGTTTTAGAATGCATTGTTCTGAACTAACTGTTTTGAAATTCGATCATTTTGAGAGCATATAACATAGCAGTTAACATTAGTTAACAGCTAATTTTATGGCAGCAAAACTCTTTAAAAATATTATTCTGTAATTCAAAGAAGATTCAGAAATTATAACTCTTTTTGGGAATTTTTAAATACCTATATTTTTCAGCAAATACCAATGAAATTTTAGTACAATTTTCTGCATAACTTCGTGCGTGAATTCTATAATGTTCAATTTCGTTGCTGATCAACGTTTTGACATTTTATGTCTTTGCTATGGCACATAAACTAAAAAAACGTCACGGAAAATAATTGCTCACGAAAATTGCTCACGAAAATTGCCTCAAGTGGCCACAACGATGATTATAACCATCAGAAATGACGTTGATTTGGTATGTAGCCCCTTGAGGGACTTCTGAACACAACTGACCGATCCCAAATTAGCTGAGTGGCTCTAGAATCCAGTTTTTTCCCTAATGATCCCACGATTCTGAGATTTGGTATGTGGGCCCTTGAGGGACTTCTGAACACAACTGACCGATCCCAGATCAGCTGAGTGGCTCTAGAATCCATTTTTTTCCTTAATGATCCCACGATTCTGAGATTTGGTATGTAGCCCCTTGAGGGACTTCTGAACACAACTGACCGATCCCAGATCAGCTGAGTGGCTCTAGAATCTAGTTTTTGACATTTTATGTCTTTGCTATGGCACATAAACTAAAAAAAGTCACGGAAATTGCTCACGAAAATATTCTGATGATTTCCGCTTACAACCGAGTCGTTGCTAGGGAAATGGTACTTCGTCGTTTTTCATCTCACTAAATTCGTTGTTCATTCGTTTGAAAGCTCTCGATTTATCCAACCATAATATGTTAACTACTGCGAAGTGCGTGGCCAACAAGCTGAGTTATGAGCATGGTTATTTGAATAATTGTGTACACTCAGGTGATCATTTTCAATAATTGATATTGTGAACATAACTGCAACCGCTCGTTAAATTTTGATGATACGAGTCTGCAACTAAAGACATAAAATGTCCCAATGTGTTGCAGACTCGTATGCAAGCGTCGAAATGGTGTTTCTGATGATTTTCGCTTACAACCGAGTCGTTGTTTGACAAGAACAGGAAATTACACTTTTTAACTTAGAGCAATAAATCAGCATTCCTTGACACTACAATGGCTTAGAGGTCATGAAATGTCGTGGTAAAATGAGAGCATTCCAAAAAGTGGCGAACGATTTTCCTACTATGAAAACTATGGGAGTTACTCTTCCCTAGTAACGCCTTGGTTGTACGTGAAAATCAATAGAAAATGTACCGGTCGGGAAAAAAGTGTCGGTCGGGAAAAAAAAGTGTCGGTCGGGAAAAAAACGTGTCGCGAAAAATTCCTTGACCCCCAGCCAAAAGACATATCCATGTCAAAGGTTTAAATCATTTCGAAAAAGGTTTAACGTAAAGGTAAAATTCTATATTTAGCTTATACGATAACCGGTTGAAAATAATATCTGCCCCTGCGGATGTGGTCATTTAGCTTCAGATCGTCCTTACGAGGTCCAAAAGCTCCTGAAGAGGCCTCTCCTTCAGCCCGGGCTAATCATCTCCTGAATTAGGTATGCCACCCTCTGCGGTTGGCGCCGCGACTTTTGGCAAAAATTCTGCTTAAAAATATAAATTGGACAATTTTTTGCCGCCTTAGCCATTTTTAGTGATTTTTGTTAGTACGTTTTTTGAGATTTGACCAATTTAATGTGCTCAAAAAGTGTTGGCCAACGAACTCATCCTTTCTTCGAAAAGTTCGGGTTTTTGGCGCAAGAACAGAATTTTCATCTCAATCCTAAGGAGAGTTATAGTCTGGAATGACACGTATATATGAATAGTTGTTCGTTTTTTCGATCGTACCTATGGGTCACGAGTGGATGCAAGTTCAATGGGACCGCGAGTTGATGAGATCGAAATTTCACTGTCTCGAGGTCAAAATTTCACCGCGCGTTGTTTCAGAGTTAATGAAACATTCTATCAATTTCTCGGTTGCCTCGTTTTTAAATAACAAGTCGCTCAGAAATGAGATACAGTTCATAGTTATAACAACTGTAGGGAAACACTGGAAAGAGTAGACCATAAATAACGTAACAAAAAAGTTCCAGTCGTGCAGCATTATTGTATGAGCGAATTTTAGTAAATAATCGTATTATATTACGTGATAAAACACATTAGCTTTGTTCCATCCACCTAACCGCGGTCGACCGACTCATGCGCAGTAACGTCAACCGCTGTTCCATCCCAACAATCAGCTCAACACAGCGGTTGAACCGCTGTTCCATCATAGCAGCGTGGTCGACCACGGGTCGACCGCGGTCGAACCAAAACCGACCGCCCGATGGAGTGCGGTTCATTCCGGTTGTTATAGGAAACCTCACGCAATTGAAACCTACTCATAACCTTCCTTATTTGAAATTCGAGCTCGGTGGGTGGACACCTCAACCTACTTGTGGAAAATGGCTTCAAGATTGAAAAATAAAGATTTATTTGAATCCCAAACAGTATTGATTTATATTTTTCCCTGGTTTCTTCCCAAAATAATTATTTCATATGTTTTTCTTCTAAGATAAAACACTTGCGAATTTACCGTCAATGCGTGTATGTCTATTCTGGGAAATTCTTTATTCTCTATTTTATTCTGAGAAATTCATTTCTCTATTCTCTATTTTATTCTGAGAAATTCATTTCTCTATTCTCTATTCATTCTCTATTTTATTCTGAGAAATTCATTTCTTTATTCTCTATTCTCTATTTTATTCTGAGAAATTCATTTCTCTATTCATCTCTTCATTCTCTATTACCAACAGTGGCGGCCGGTGGTCTGCAAAAGGAGTGGGGCACAAAAATATTTACCTATTTGACAGTCAAGAAGAGCATTGAGGTTTTTCTTCCATTAGTTTTGTTTTCAGTGTGAATTAACTTTGACCTAAACACATGATACATAAATCCCACTTGGGTCATGTCATGCCTTGGGCAACTGCTATGAAAGTATATGGCTACTAAATAATAATCAATCATTATCATTAAATATTATTGATAAACTAAATATAAATTAATTAGATAAATAAATTAAATTAAAAATAATATCTTATAGGTACCTACTTACTAAGTATCTAAACATTTTAGAATGGACTATATTATTATTAAAAGTACTAAAAATTATCAAGGCTTCAATTCGAATCATCAACTCAACAGCTTCCTAGAGTGTAAAACATAGAAATTAGCTTCAAGAGCCACTCATCTAATCCGAACCCTGGGCATCGTCAAGTAAATGTCCTAAAGAGGCTACATAAGAAATCACAGCATCCTAGAGTGTAAAGCATAGAAATTAACTATTAAAATGATTTAACCACCGCTTCACAAATCAAACCGTTCTCGCAATATTTGGATCACCTGCTATGAATCAAATCATCGAAGCACCAGCTCAATGAAATCATCAGAAATTAACAAGCGGTGGCAATCATGTTCACAATATCAATTATTGAGTGTACACAATTATTCAAAAACCTTGCTCATAACTCAGCTTGTTGGCCACGCACTTCGCAGTAGTTAACATAATATGGTTGGATAAATCGAGAGCTTTCGAACGAATGGTCGACGAATTTTGTGGGTTGAAAAACGACGAAGTACCATTTCCCTAGCAACGACTCGGTTGTAAGCGGAAATCATCAAAATATTTTTGTGAGCAATTTTCCGTGACGTTTTTTTAGTTTATGTGCCATAGCAAAGACATAAAGAAACTAGTTGATTGTTCTCTACCCAATACAGTGAGTCTATTTTATTTATTGGTATCGCGTGAGCAAGTTTTCGTGACGATTTTTCAGTTAATGTGCCAAAGCAAAGACATGAAAATGTCAAAAATGTCAAAATCAGTACCTGACTAAACTTCAACTTACATAAATCCGTCGATGAAAGTCGTCCTTAGGTGTGAATTCTATTCAAAGTGATTGTTGATTTTTCTTCATTCCCCACAAGGGATGCCAAAATTTATTTTTGTAACTATCATTCGTAACTACCGACGGAGCTACGGTTATGTAGCTCTACACATAGAACAACGCACTCCAACTCGACCGACAATACAAAGAACTTTATTACAAAAGATGTGTTCAACAACTTAGGACTGAATAAAAATAGGCACTTAACACAACACTATAATACGGACTTTACTTTAGAGTAAATTCTTGGAACAACCGTCAACTGGACGAACTTAAAGAAACATCACATATTACTTGCAGAGATAACAAAACATTACCACGAACATACCCAACAGGGAACTCAGCATGGAGTGACGAGAAGGAATCAGTGTGGCTAATGGAATAAACCGAAACTCCTCTAGTGGAAGCCACTCATAACGTAAATTTCATTCTACGGTCTTTAGAAAAGTTGGAAACCCTGTTTGGGGCAGAGCCCCCCAAAATCATGAGAAATATCCCGTTATGACCTCTTTTTCCCGTTCCTTGCCCCGTATTTCCCGTTTCTTGCCCTTTATTTCCCTTTTTTTTTCCTTCAAAGTCTAACCTGAATCGACGAAATGTCCGTCTTGATAGAGTGATATCATCGCAATCTACGTACTTTTTCGCTGGTAGATGGATCTTAAACCTCCTTGGATGGAGCGTAAACCTATTACTTCTAGCATCCACCTTGGAGTCGCAGCAAGGAGCTGTTTGTAAAGTCTTCATTCCAGTTTGTTACTTTTTTCCCAAATGTACTGGGGCAATGTCCCGAAGCCCCCCCTCACGGGCCGCCCCTGATTACCAATCCTTAGTTCTGTGTCGAACTCATCAACCATTTTTGTGACAAAAAAACGGTTGCCCTCGAGAGTTTTATCCAAATCCTGTTACTTTGGACTGTATACCGACCAGAAATAGAAAATGAGAATATAAAATCACTACAATGAGTTGTTGAAAATGAGAATAAAAAATCGCTACAACGAGTTGTTGTTTAAGGCTGCTACACAGGTTCCTTTCCTACCTCCTGAAAAAGGAGCCACGCCCACGAAGGAGGTAGTGAAGGAACGTGTGTAGCCATGAAGGAGGGAGGAAAGTAGGAAGCTCCTACGTAGGAAGAAAGGAAGCTCCAGCCTGTCCTACCTTGCTACGTAGGAGCTTCCCCCACTCTTTCAACCTCCACGGAGGAGCGTGTGGAGGCATTTTTGCTTTCCTTCCTTCCTACTTTTCCCTGTTTTCCCCGCCATGTGTACCAACTCCTGTTATCATCTGTTATCAATCATCCAGTGTCTCGAAAGGTGTCTGAAGATCGTCGTTAGTTTGTTTGTTTCCCCGTCAATTTATTATTGAAATGTCCGAGGAAAAAGCAGTGTTAAGTGAAATGAAAAGTGAGACATCAGGGAAAAATGTAGCGAAAATAAAATTGAGGCTTAAAATATAAAATTGAAATCAGTAAATCGTAATAAAAAAGGCGCTTAGAACTGGCAACGTGATAACAGTTTGATAACCGCCAGTGCTGTCGACCAAAGAACCAGGGATTTCAATACAAAAAGGGAAATTTTCCCCACAAAAAGGGAAATTCCCCGCGATGGGTCACACTGAATGACCGTGGGAAGGAAGTAAAAGGGTGGGAGGGACAACAAGCGTAGCAGTAGGAGGAAGGAGGAAAAATGAAGGAGCGTCTGTAAGAAACATCCTATTTGAGGAGGATAGGAGGTAGGAGGGAAGGGAAGGAACGTGTGTAGCGGCCTTTACAGTCGACTGTTGTCAAGGCGATGAAAATGTTTCCAATGGAGTGGAGTCACACGAAATGACTGGTGTAACGCTATTTTACCTCACTTGTTGGTTGGATCGTGGTTACGGTCGTCCAACCGCGATCATAGAGGCTGTGGACCGCGTGCTGACCGTGGGTTAACCGCGGTGAGGTGGATGGAACAAACCTATTGTTTTGAAATTTGTTGAACTGTTTTGAAATTCGAGCAATTTGAGTACACATCATATCATAATATACCCAGTTACCTAACTACTAATTTTATAGCAGCAAAACTCCTTAAAAATATTATTCTGTAATTCAAAGAAGATTCAAGAATGATAAATTTTTTGGGAGTTTTTTGATATATTTTTCAGCAAATATTAATGAAATTTTATGAGGTACAATTTTCTGCATAATTTTGTGCGTAAATTTTATAATGTTAAATTTCGTTGTTGATCAACTTTTTTGGCTAAAATTCTGCTTAAAAATATAAATTTGACAATTTTTTGCCGTCTTTGCCATTTTTAGTGATTGTTTTTAGTATATTTTTTGAAATTTTGCCAATTTAATGTGCTCAAAAAGTGTGGGCCAACGAATTCATCATTTCATTTGGAAAGCTTGATTTTTGGCGCAAGAACGGAATTTTCATCGATCGTACCTATCATTGGGTCACGAGTGGATGCAAGTTCAATGGGACCGCAAGTTCAAAGGGACCAGGAGTTTGAGATCGAAATTTCACTGTCTCGAGATCGAAATTTCACCGCGCATTGTTTAAGAGTTAATTAAACATTCAGAACCACACGCTGTCAATTTCTCGGTTACCTCGTTTTTAAATAACAAGTTACTAAGAAATTTGGCTCAGTTCATTTCTATAGGTAATAACTGAAGGGAAACACTGGAAAGAGTAAACCATAAATAACGTAACAAAAAAGTTCCAGTCATGCAGCATTATCGTATGAGCGAAATTTCATAAATAATCTTATTATATTATGTGATAAAATATTTTGAAATTTGTTGAACTGTTTTGAAATTCGAGCATTTTAAGTAGGTACATATCATATCATAATATACCTAGTTTTGACTACTAATTTTATAGCAGCGAAACTCCTTAAAAATATCATTCTGTAATTCAAAGAAGATTAGGAAATGATAAATCATTTTGGGGGTTTATTTTATATATTTTTCAGTAACTATTAATGAAATTTGAGTAGGTACAATATTCTGCATTATTTTGTACGTGAATTTTGTAATGTTAAATTTCGTTGTTGATCAACTTTTTTGGCTAAAATTCTGCTTAAAAATATAAATTTGACAATTTTTAGTAGTCAGCCATTTTTAGTGATTTTTTTGGTACAATTTTTTGAAATTTTACCAATTTAATGTGCTCAAAAAGTATTGGCCAACGAACTCATCCTTTCGTTTGGGAAACTCGATTTTTTGGCGCAAGAACGGAATTTTTGTCTCAATCCTAAGGAGAGTTATCGTCTGGAATGACACATATATATGAATATTTGTTCGTTTTTTCGATCGTACCTATCATTGGGTCACGAGAGGATGCAAGTTCAATGGGACCGCGAGTTGATGAGACGGCGGAGCTGATGAGATCGAAATTTCACTGTCTCGAGATCGAAATTTCACCGCGCGTTGTTTCAGAGTTAATTAAACATTCAGAACCACACACTGTCAATTTCTCGGTTACCTCGTTTTTAAATAACAAGTCGCTATGAAATGAGTCACAGTTCATTTTGTATTACAACTGAAGGGAAACACTGGAAACAGTAGACCGTAAAAATAACGTAACAAAAAAGTTCCAGTCATGCAGCATTATCGTATGAGCGAACTTTCGTAAATAACCGTATTATATTATGTGATAAAACACATTGTTTTGAAATTTGTTGAAATGTTTGTAATATTGAGCATTTTGAGTGCATATTGCATAGCATAATATACTCAAAGAAGATTCGGAAATGATAACTTTTTTTGGGAGTTTTTAAATATATTTATCAGCAAATGTTAATGAACTTTTAGTGCAATTTTCTGCATAATTTGGGAGTACATTTTATAATGTTCAATTAGGTTGTTGGTTAACTTTTTTTGGAAAAAATTCTGCTTAAAACTATAAATTTGACAATTTTTAGCCGTCTTTGCCATTTTTAGTGATTAGTTGTGGTACATTTTTTTGGAATGTTACCAATTTAATGTGCTCAAAAAGTGTTGGCTAACGAACTCATCCTTTCGTTTGGAAAGCTCGATTTTTTGGCGCAAGAACGTAATTTCCATCCCAATCCTAAGGAGATTTATCGTCTGGAATGACGCGCACACACACACACACACACACACACACACACACACACACATATATATATATATATATATATATATATATATGAAAAAGCGTTAAACTCTAGAATTCGTTTCAGAATGTCTCAAAACGGATTTCGATGAAGACATTTTTCGAAAGCTTTGGTTTTAAAATTTGATTTTCTACCAAAATTTGCTTAATCCTTACATATTGATATATTATAGTACTTAACGGTTAGGCATTCTAGTCCAATCTCATCATGTAGGTGCCCATTCTTAAACATGTATGTTCTCAGACATACATGTCTCAGACTCATGTCGTTTACAGACTGTCCCGAAACTAATGAGACAAAGTTCATGGTCCAATCCTAGAGCTTATTCAGATTGAAAGGTCCTCTTAGAGAATTTTGTTAATGCTTTCTTTTCAAGCAATTTGATTTTTAATGAATATTTTGTGATTTCTATTTTGCGACATTAAAACCAGTATAACTCCGATATAACTCAGTTATTTCTGTTATACGCACGCCATTTCAGATTCGGTTTTATGCCCGCAATGGGTAAATATCGTTTTCCATGTAATTGGTGACAATAAAGACCATTCCGGAAGTTAAAAACAAGAAATTTGGGGGGGGGGGGGGGATGCCAAATACTGAATAACCCCCTGTCAAGGGCAATCCAAAAAGTTTTAGATTTTTTCTGATTTTCTGACTATAATTCGCTTAAAATCAAGTTTTAGCACCCTGAAAACGCTCTCCAAGTTTCACTTCAATATCTCAAGCATTAGAAAAAAAATCGGGAGAGGTTACTTTTGCGAGGTTACTTTTTCGGATTCATAAAATGAATATGAAAAAAAATGGACGTAAATTGGTCTGAAACTCACACGGTACTTCTTATAAAACCTAAAGAATAATTTGGACATAGATTTCAACATTTTTGGAGTCGTTGCAATAGCTTCATTTTCTATGAAAATTCGCTAAAATGGTTCCTTTTTCAAATAACAAAGTTAGAGCGCACTGCAAACGACTGCGTACGCGCAAAAAATGTCTTATTTGAGATCTACGGGGGGAAAGGTAGGTTACCACTTGAACTTTCTTCTAAACCATGTATTGAGGAAGGTAGGGGGGTGTCTTCATTATCTGGGACACCCTGTATAAGCTTTTTTAAATGTTTAAAATACCTTCAATTTAATAGCCTGGTAAAATAATAGTATTAATTAGAATTTCAAACTTCAAACTTGGTATGTGCTAGAACTTGAGTTCATTGGAATCTGGGTGACTCAGAGGTTGACAGATTTCCGCCTTTCGTATAATATCAACAGTCTCTTATCAATCTATGGGCTGATAATTCTCGAAAGTTTTCCCTATCGCTGTCTAGCTAAATATGTCATTTGAACTTGAGATAAAAGATGCCAATAATCTGTTACTTCCGACGTTTGAAGAGATTACGAGCCGTCCGTCTACTGCGATCTTGACCCTGGGAGTCAAGGTTTCGCATCCCACCTACATAACTCGCTAATTTAAAATCAACGCTCGCAGAGGTGCCTTCTCTGTGCTCGTGGGCGGGTTCCGATTCGCATTGATGTAACGAAAAATACTTGAAGAGTGAGTTTCAAAGAACGTGATGTTAGTAGGCATATTGGTAAGTAATGCATGCATTTTAGGGACGCCCCTATGAATGGAATGTATATCCATTTTGGTGAGAAATAAAATAACAGAAAAAAAATCATAACATCTTAGATCCCCCCCTCCATTTCGCCCCTCCACCAACAGTGAATTTAAACTTCCAAGGTTGCATAATTGGACTAAAATCCGGACCGAACAAAATAATTAAACGCTGCAAATTACTACATAACGGTTTATTATTTCTGTGATACATTGCCCTTCTACGCAGATCATTGATCTATAATTATTAAACCCCGTATGCAATATATGATCAGAACATGGCGCATCGTGCCTCCGAGAAGATGTATTCCTCAAAGCCCACTACCCCACATAAAAATTAAAACCTGACTAAAATCTGTTCAACATTGACGGACTTATGACTATCACAAGAAAATTACGTTCACGCATGGCCTGAGCGTACCGCTGATTCAATAATGATGAAACTGATAGGGCTCAATCCACACTATTCTTGAAAATTTCTTTGAAATCCGATCAAAATTATGGAAGTTATGTCTGTGGCAAGGAAATATAGAAAGACAAACGCTCGCGCATGCGCACAGCGTACCGCTGATTCAATCATGATGAAACTAAAAGGGGACCACCTAGGGCTAAACCCACACTATTCCTGAAAATCGCATTGAAATCCAATCGAAATAATGGAAGTTGTGGCTGGGGCAAGGAAATATAGACAGAGAAGCGCTCGCGCATGCACACAGCGTACCGCTGATTCAATCATGATGCATTTCGTAAGGGATCTCAAGGGGATCTCATGATGAAAATAATATGGGACCATCCAAGGCTGAACCCACACTATTACTGATAATTTTATTAAAATTCAATCGAAATTATGGCTGTTACAAGGAAATGTGGACAGACAGACGGACGGACAGACAGACACGAAACCGAATTTGTTCAGAAGGCCATGAAACGCAAAATGCGAGTGAAAATTTGGATTTCGGAGCACAACAATTTGTTTTATTTCGAAAGTGAAAACAATGTTTCCGCTGCCTTGCAAACTCGGAAGCAAAAAACTTCGGATTTCTGATCGCGAGACCATAGAGAAATAATGAGCTGCTAGCGAATCTATTGATTAGCCAATCAAGCTCTAAATCTCAATACCGATCGGACAAGAGGATGGTTCCCCCTAACCACTGATATCAATAAAATGACTTATAAAATATAGAGCTCTAACGAGGCCAATAAAGGCTTAGCTAATAAAGTAATACGAGAGCTCTGACGAGAGCTCTGTCGAGGCGCTTAGCTAATAAAGTAACACGAGAAGCTGATTTCTCTTTCTCACCCTCATCAACTCTAGGTTTTAATTTTTGGTTGCCCAGCACTATATTGTCATGATAATGTTAAACCGATCATTTCTGAACATTTAATGGTGACATACTGTGAAGGCCACGAGGAAGCTTCTGTGCTATATCCTTAGCTGTGTATTGTTTTAGCAAATTTTTAAGAAAATTAAGCTATTGCTCTCGCCTCAAAATTTGTAGAATGTGAATTTTTGAAAACATTTTATGCAGGAATCCGTTTCAGGCTATTCTGAATCATATTCTGAAGTTTAACGCATTTTAGCGAATTTTTGAAGAAAATTAAGCTATTGCTCTCGCCTCAAAATTTGTAGAATGTGAATTTTTGAAAAAATTTTATGCAGAAATCCGTTTCAGGCTATTCTGATTCATATTCTGAAGTTTAACGCATTTTTTTATGTATGTATGTATGTATATATGTATATATGTATATATGTATATATGTATGTATATATGTATGTATGTGTCATTCCAGACGATAACTGTCCGTAGAATTGTGCTAGAAACTTCAAACAAATTTTAAAATGTTAAGGATACAAAACGAAAGTTCAAGTTCGTTGGCCAGCATGATCGGATTACATCTTCGGGTTGAAATTTTCAAAAATGTAGTCAAAAATTTCAAAATAACCTGTTTTTTGCGATTTGTTGTGCGAAATAATTTTTTCAGCATACTAACATGTGGTATATTCGGAATCAGCGTAAAATTTCCTATAAGAATATGTATCAAGTTTTCAAAAATTTCAAAGTTGAAAAATCGGTCAAAAATCGAAATAATGCCGTTCGCTAGTTGTAAAAATCGGTAATATTTGCATGAAACATTGTCCAAATTCAGATTGAACTACTCTTATGGAAGTATCCCTGTATAACCAATCCTAGACAATAATTGGGATTTAATGCTAGTATTAAATATTTTCAATTTCTTTCTTGTTGCTACGGAAAAGCCAAGTGACGCTTCCCCATAATTTATGCTGTCAATAGATGCACAGAGACTACAGTTTGTCTGTCAATTTCTTGCTGTAGGATACTAGATTCGAATGCAACTGACTTTATATCACTCGTAATATAAAGCCTCATCATCGATTGGCTGTGGAAATACGTTTCTTTCATATGACGTCGGTATGTTATTTTATTTATGTCAAAGTTTGATGATGTTATGATAGGATAATGTTAAGATTTCAACTGCCTTAAATACTGACCACACTGGACATCGAAATCTATGAATATTTACCTACATTTGTCTTTAAATCTACAAGACTAGTTGAATAATAATAAAGTATGAGTACCTCCTAATTATTTTTAATAATTTGATTCCATGTTTGTCTATCAAAATCATAAACTAAAATTTCTCTACACGATCAATAGCGACTGAAATGTCGAAGATTTGTTTAAAAATTCGCTCATGGGGTCATGCTGCATGACTGGACTTTTTTGTTTTTTTAATGTTCTAGCCCATAGGGAAAGCGTTCAACGTACAGCGTTGCCGACGGTTTTAATCGATTCTTTGGGATTATATTTATCATTCACAGCCAGAAAATCATTACCTACTGTTAACTCAAAAGTTTTCGAGATCTCGATTTTTGAATGTTTAATGGTTTAATGGTTTGAAATGTGTTGCCCTTTAATGGTACCTTTTATCGTTGATAAAAATTAATGCCGAGCTTTTAGGACCATCGACCCCAAATGCGATTTTTAACTCAAGTTTCATGAAGTTTTGAAGTTTGGTCAAGTAATTTCAGAGAAAAGCTGGAGATGGCAGAAGGACGGTGTTTTATTTATTATTTATTTTTTATTATTATTATTATTTTTTTTAATTATTATTTTTTTTTTTTTTCGATTACAAAGGTTTACTACTGAAAATAATAAACCTATAAGTACAATATCGCAACCCGCAGACGCGAATTAGGTTGAATAGCAAAGAAATGAATGGCTTCGGAGATCACAAGACAACTGTCGCACAAG
This sequence comes from Adelphocoris suturalis, assembly GCA_030762985.1. Lineage (NCBI taxonomy): Eukaryota > Metazoa > Arthropoda > Insecta > Hemiptera > Miridae > Adelphocoris > Adelphocoris suturalis. Next base: position 110,182,355 of record CM061043.1, read on the forward strand.
CCATCTTGCATAAAATTTCGTTGTGGCTTGTCGTTGTTACCGTGTCAGTTTTTCGTTGCGTTGTTAGAGGGCAATTTTCGGCAAGATGGTCATTTCGATATGAATAAACTGCTCTCGCCTTTTCTCTTCATCCAATTATAGACAATCAAGAAATTCTCGACAGGTAGACTGCGATTAAGAGGATGGATTGTTTAACAAAGTCACTTTAGTGAAACCCAACGTAATAAGATAGCGACCTGCAGGACCACGTTCCCCGGGCTAATCCGGCCCTTATTTCCTCTTCCAGCTAATGACATGTCTACCATGTCCGATCCATCGTCGGGCCACCCGCACTGTAATTGGTTTGTTAAGCCTGCGAGTTTGGTGGTGAATACGCTGGGATCGTTAAGAGCTCTTGTTAAGCCGATGGGTTTTTGGATGCCTCCGAGAACGAGGTTTTGGGAGGTTGCGGTCGGGAGCTGGGTAGGCAAAACCCGCAATGTCTGAGTGTGTTGAGGGTTGTAGTTCCCACGGCCCGATCGCACATGTCGTTAACAATAGCGTAGTAGGTATGGGTGAAATTCTCGAGACTTGGACACTAGCGCATCCATACATCGATGCAAGGCGAAGTCGAAGTTATTTCACATCCCCAAGAATACTTCATACCCACTTCGTTTCACCTCCCAAGCCGTGGTGCCGGCACCAAAAACCCGTTTATGGAGCACATCCAGACACATATTTTACAGCATGCCATTCTTGATCCGCTCATTGCCTGACGAAATGAGATCCCCATCAAATTTTTCCCGCTCCAATTATAAAAAGAAAATTTTTTCATGGTTGATTTCCCGTGGAGTTGAAAATTGCTTAGATGCTCTTTCCAGCATTTATGTAAACTAATTCTGTATTGTCTATATTTTAAGCGTTAAAAGTTTGCTTCATTTTTTTTCCTTTTAACACAGAATGTGTTTTAGCCATGGACTAACTAGCCGAAAATGGAACGCGGGATGGTAACGAAATGTGTGACGGATGATTTTCACGTACAACCGAGCGGTTGGTAGGGAAATCGAACTTCCGCAATTTTAATCGCACAGAAATCGTTCACCATTCGTTGGAAAGCTCCTGATTTATCCAACCATATTATGTTAACTACTGTGAAGTGCGTGGCCATCAACCTGAGTTATGAGCATGAATAGTAAATGAATAGTAAACAATGACGCTTGTTTGGTTGTCACTTGGTTGCGCGACAACGCATACACATTCTGTGTTTCAATAATTTCGTCCGAAGTATGTAAATAGAGGTAACCGGGGGTCCAGGGGGCTTGCCCCCTGGCGAGGCGCGGAGCGCCGAGTTTTTCTTATTGACATGAATATGTCTTTGCTCTGGGGGGTCAACCAAAAATTTCCGTGACGCAAAATTTGTGTCATAATTTCAGTGTTTTTCACGTACGACCCATTCGTTGCTAGGGGAATGGAACTTCCGCAGTTTTCATCGCACAGAAATCGTTCGCCACTCGTTAGAAACCGCTTGATTTATGTGATAAATGTTCACACCTCAAGCTACCAATTTCCCCCTCCTTACGTACCTGGCTACATTCCTAAACTAAGTTGATTGGACTATAAACAATTTTAATAAGCCGGTTACAATATTCTTAACAAAGCAATAGCATCATCTACTCCACTCCATAGGAAACATTTTCATACTCTTAACAACAGTCGACTGTTAACAACAACTCATTGTAGTGGCTTCTCTCCACAGTTATTTTCAACATTTCTATAAGTAAACCGTTGTTTTGTTGGAATTAGTCGGGATGCGGCCCAGGGATTTGTTTAAAGTTAAACGATTTGTTTACAACTCTCGAGGACAACCGTTATGAAATCCCCAATCAAAGACATATCCATGTAACATGGTATCTGCTTGTGAAGCAGATAGTGGAACTCGTTTTTTTCTGCTTTTCTAAATAGGTAAATTTAATAATCCCTGCTGAGTTACTTCTCCGTGTGTTACACTTGTAAAAGAAGAATATAGCTGCAATGTTATTCATAAGCAACTCCCCCTAGCCGCACAGGGCCTGCCCTATGGCTTAGGGGTATATTCCATTGAAATCATCAACCTCTAATAATTTGTATTTTAACTGTATTCCTAATGTACTATTTATTTACTTTTTGCTTTGCTTCGGAATAAATTCAGTATTCATTCATTCATTCACCTTGATGTCATGGTGACGAGTAAACTATGCGAAAATGCGCCATTCGTAGCCCACAGCTGGACAACTGCATAACATAGTCTTACCTAGTTCCTAGTCAATATTTTCATTATTTGTAATATGCAAGGTGATAAATTGTATGCAAATTACATCAAGTTATTATCAGGTGATGATCTCAAACGCTACGAACGCAAGATTTAATCTGTGGGGTAGAGATCCATATGAAACGTGTGTTGGGGAGTTGACATACTTACAAGTGTTGTAGAGATGTTCCAGACATCAGCCGCGAAGGTGTTGTGGATTGCCTATCTAGTTTTAGAACTGTTCTTTGAATCAATTGAAACTAAAAATCTTTAGAATACTGTGAAATTGTTCATGTGAAAGGATGTGCTATGAGAGCTCTGCCAGCCAGGAATAGTAATTATCTCATGTGGAAAGGTGAGTTCCTAGAGGGAAGGTATACCTACGTACTTTCGGTATATTCATATCTGGTAGGACGTACGTACCTACCTAAGTAGTGTCGTTTCTTGGTGTAGCAACAACCTACCTTGTTTACTTTGACCAACTATCAAATCTCTCCTTTTATTCATTCAATATAACAAGTAAAGCATAGTACTACGAACTTATAATAAAACGCTGATGAAGCTATCTGAGCAATGGCTAGGTACCTACACAGCACTACAGACACCTGAGGAATTTTCAATCATCTTTTCTTTACTATTTTTCAGGTTAATAGTTATTCTCAAAGCCTAAACGAATGAAGTTCTTTAGTTTTCTGACACTGATTAACTACAATAGTTAGTAGGCTCCTAGTCCAAATAAAAACTCGTTCACGTTAGATTGGTATCGTTGACAGCAATCTTACAATCAATTATTGCGCTGGCAGGCACGATTATTATAACATTTAGTCGAATTGAAACTTTGTATTGCTACAATATTATACTTTTTCAAAACAAAACTGTTGAAAAATGGCCTTATAACTACGAATTATGTTGACGTGAGACGGCAAACTTCTTGTGAGAAATAGGTTGGTTGAGTAGCGATTCATTGACGTAGGGCAGTCATGGCCGACTTTGGCTGAAACGCGAACCTACTCCAGGCGTTACGTCACGAGAATATGGGACATAGGTACCTGAGTCTGAACGAACATTAATTATTGAATAATATTTCCATCTTCTATGAGATTTCCAGAAATAATTTAGCTTATGTTGTTGATGGTACATCCTCTGCTTCAATGTATGTTTTTCTGACTTTGCTTTTGAAAGTTTTGTTACCCCGGAGTGATGAATCTAGTTGAAAGCCTCTGATCAATAGGAATAATGCATATAATTTACAGTATATGTGTCGTAGTCACTTTGTCAACTTAGTCATTACCTTAAATGACCAAACATTATCCAAATTACTACCATTTGCAAAGAATCCATTTCCACTTCGTAGGCGTTATAAAATATACTAGGCTCCTAATGGAGGGCAAAAAGGGTTTTAGGGCGGAATTCATAGTCCTGGATTCTAGATTCTGGAAAAAAAAAAAGATTTTTCCCGACTTCGGAAAGTAAAGAAATTTCTAAAGCAATTCCTCAGTCTTATTTGGAATTCATAGTTAAGTTTTTACTTTCCCAAGTCAGGAAATATCTTGACTCAAGTAAAGATTTTTCTAAACTTTCTCAAGTTGAAAAAATTTCTACTTTAGGCAAGATTTCTCTTACTTGCAGAAGTTGGCAGCCATGATGTTGTGTATTATCCCTAAAAAAAGGGAATTTCCCCGCACTATTTACAACTTGATGTAACCTACCTACTCTGTTATAACATCAGTTCTTCAGTTATCAGGTTGCTTTGTTTTGTTTGTACATTTGTTTCGAATGGTGTGAGCGTGATAACATTTTGTTTCCCTATTCAAGTTAAAAATGGAAAAGAACTTTAGGAGGATTTTACCTGTACACACATATTTGGCACCATGCGATACAGAAGTGTACCTTTTCTGAACCAGAACCCCTCCTCCGAGATTTATTATCCTATAGAAATTAGGGATGTGTGTAGTGGACTTTATCTTTTGGGTAGGAACCTACCTCCCCTAATATCTTAGGGAAAGTAGGACCAAGACCTGCTCTCTTCCATTGCGTTGCTGTAGTTCATATGCGTACCTTTGTATATACATAGTAGTTTTCGTAGTACAGTGGAACCTGGATAATTCGAACTTCTTTAATTCGAATATTTCTCTTGGTCCCTAGCATTTTGTATTTAAACAATGCTAAAAAATGGTGGATAAATCGAATTTTATTTTGGATAATTCGATATTTTGGTTTGCTAATTAACGTATAAATTTTAAGCTGCGACTCAAAATAATTGTAAATTTATCGGGAAATACGTTTTAGTAACGATATTCAGCAGCTTTTTAACCTTATTACAAGGCAGCTTGTAAACATAGTAGGTACCTAGTAATTTGGCTATATATGTCTAGACATTTAATGTTGTTGAAGAAGCAAACTGCCATCTATAAGTTATTTGAATATTCAATAATAGTTATCACGATTTATTAGTGTATCACACCTGTTCATTGTGTTCCATCAAAAGTTCTACTTAAAATAAAATAAAATACAATTTCCGTTTTTGTAGAATGATGTTCTATTCATTCATTATTTAATAGGTTCAAGCTTCCTAGGTTCAAATAAAAGTACAAAGTACACTATGCTACGTAATAAACGAAGAATCATGAATGAAAAAAATAGAAAAACTCATGCGGAACAATTACGATTTGTGGAGAGTCCTTATGGACGCACTACTCGTGGAATCGGACAGAAAACTATGCGAAAGAAAATGATTACGTGAAGTACAAAAACTCTATATTGTCTTTTCTCCAAACGCATTACGCTCTTTCTAATCACTCGGAAATTGTGATGCTGCAGTGAACGGTACAAGTTCTAACAGGAGTAACTGCTGTTTCGATTCTGAGCTGGCCTGATGTAAACACCAAGCATTGCAAAATACGTTATTGTTTACTCTCTCACTTTCCCATGTACGTGAGTCAACAGTTACGCGCCCGAGAATGCCAAGCGCTACCATAGATGATGCATGTAGGTACACGTATATATACATACCCATCTATGAGCTCTACCGTAGGGTCTCTAAGTCCCTAAGCGTTGCCTTATTTATCCGTAATTTAAATTGATTTAAAAGTGTCACGTTTTTATGTCATGAAAAACTGTCACACGAATTTTCTTATGAGTTTCACGTACAACCTTCCGTAAGTAAGGGAATGGGACTTTCGCAGTGTCATCGCACAGAAATCGTTCAACATTCGTTGAAAGCGTTCATTTTGCTGACGATTAGTAAGATATTTATGTCGTAGTTTTATATTTATTTACAAAACAAGAAATTAATCCAATAATGCCATGTTATAAATGGTTAGTAAACAATATTGTTGTGCCGTTTGTACCTAAGCCTTGTTATGTTGCCACTTGGTTGTGGAGGTAATCTTGGTTATAGACATAACCATCATAACTATAAGAAAGAGAGGTGGCTGAAGGAACTAATCATAAGCAACGCTTGCATACGAGTATGCAACACATTGGGACATTTTATGTCTTTAGTTGCAGACTCGTATGTGTTGCAGACTCGTATGTGTTGCAGACTCGTATGCAAGCTCTAAAATCCACTCAGCTGATCCGGAACCTGGGCATCGTCAAGTAAACGTCCTAAAGAGGCTACATACGAAATTACAGCTTCCTAGAGTGTAAAGTATATAAATAAATTACCTATTAAAATGATTTAACTACCGCTTCACAAATCAAACCGTTCTCGCAATATTCGGATCGCCTGCTATGAATCGAATCATCGAAACACCAGCTCAATGAAATCATCATAAATTAACAAGCGGTTGCAATCATGTTCTCAATATCAATTATTGAGAATGATCACCTGAGTTTTCACAATTATTCAAATAACCATGCTCATAACTCAGCTTGTTGGCCACGCACTTCGCAGTAGTTAACATAATATGGTTGGATAAAACGAGAGCTTTCGAACGAATGGTCAACGAATTTTGTGGGATGAAAAACGACCTAGTAACATTTTCCTAGCAACGACTCGGTTGTAAGCGGAAATCATCAGAACCAACCGTAACGCTTTTTGTTAACGCTTTTTTCGTTTATGTGCCAAAGTAAAGACATAAAATGTCAAAAATATATTGTCGGGCCTAAAGTATATTGGGTTAAAAGTATATATTACTATCTATACTTTTTGAAGTACCTACTCATGTGAAAAAAACGGATCAGTTGAGTATTGAATAGAATAGATTACACACGCCTACCTACTACATACCCCAGAAAGGGTGAGAAGTTAAAACTTCGGTGAAAGTTTTTATGTTAGTTTTCTAATGTAATCCGCATACCTACAACACGGATAAAATATTTAAAAAAAAAGAGTTTACAGCTATTACACCAGAAGTTCAAAAACCAGAAAAGCTAGCTTCGCACCTGTTCGCCAATCTCACGAATTCCGGTTTCCTGAAAGATGTTTTGTGCTTACACAGCCATCGAAAAGGGATCAGACTTTGTACGGAGGCGGAGGAAACGATGTCGATCGAGCGAGAGGAAAAACCGAGATGTTGAAACGAGAATGCCGACTGACTCAAGGGATATACATATATATATCCCTTTAGAAGGACCGGTACTAGGGAAGAGTTTTCCTTAACGCGATTGAGTTCGCTTCAGCACGCATTGAGCTCTTCTGACAAGCAAACTGGGGTCCAGTTATTACTTGGGTTCCCCTCAGGAAGAGATCCGTCAAAGATTTTCATGTTCAATATTCTGCCAATCACAAATAGGAGATGTAGAACCTCTTTGGCGTATCTAGATGGATTTTTTATTTTCCATTTCCCTGAGAGTTTTGGAAACGTAATGTAACCGGTTTGGAAAAATTGTTCTGGGTCTCGACACAAATTGACTGTAACCGTTGAGGAAAAAGAAACTTGATATTTCCATAACAAACTTTATTCGGGTCTATACCCGCAACCTATAGGTGCTGATCTTGACACAAGCTAAACAAGACTTGAAGTTCAAACCGCACCGAGAATTGAAAATTATTTGTTCGAATAATTTTACCTGGTTACGAATACATAGAATACAAAACTATGATCATCACATATGTAGGTACTAGGGAACAGTTCAGAAAATTAATTAAGTAAATAGCTAATCAAGAGAGATCAGAACTCCTGGAACGCCGTACGTAAACTTTCTGGTTGGTTTATTATTTTCAATAATGAACCTCTGTAATCGACCAAGAAAAAAAAATTTTAATGCCCCCTGAAAATATTTTGGTTTACGTTTCAAGATGCGTAGAATCCAAAAATCGAATTTAAACAAAATCCTTCTGCCCGCCGTCCGCGGCTTTTCTCCGAAAATACTATACCGAACTATATGAAACTTGTGTTAAAAATCAAATTTGGGGTCTAGATGGTCCTAGCAGCTCGGCATCAATTTTTATCAACCCTAAAGGGTTGTATTAAAGGGCTGAACATTTAAAAAATCGAGATATCGAAAACTTTCTAAGTGACAGTAATATTTTTTTGCTTCTCAAGGGTAAATTTAATTTGAATTATCAAGTGATATAGTTCCAATAGAATTTATTATAACGTTGCAAAATCAAGTTTATTAACCGTGCGGAGTACCTACAAGTGAAGTATTGGTACCTAAATGCTGAATTTCATCTCTTAAATTCCCAAGTTCCAAGTCTACCTATAGGTAGTGGAAGCATTGCTTTCACTTTCGAGATATTTAAAAGTTGTGGTCTTCACTAAAATCAAACGGATGTTGTATTTTTACAGTGGTAAAATGTTCACTCGCATTTTAAGTTTTAAACCGCAAATCCTTCTAACCAGCTTAATTTCCACAATATTCAACTGATTTTTATGAAATTTTCGTAGAATGTACGGGTTATGATGAAAATGGTCCTCTATGAGTTTCGTTGTTTCCGAATCAAACTTCACACGGTCCATGCGCAAACGTAAATTCCATTAAGCATCATTTTCTCACGCCCCTGTTGGCCGATCTTGCTCCAATTTGAAGGATGGGTGGAAGAGCAATTTCAATATAATCCTATCATTAGTAGCTACTACGCATGCGCGAATATGTGTTCCTTTTTAACGAGCCTAATTTTAACAGTTTTCATCTGATTTCGATGAAACTTTCAGGGAATGTACGGGTTAGGCTGTACGTGGTCCACTAATAATTCCATACTTCTCAAATCATTACTTCATTTTGAGTATGCGCAAACGTAAATTCCTTCAATCATTATTTTTTACGCCCTAGTCTTCCAATCCTGCTTTAATTTAGTGCATAGTTGGGGGACAGTGGTTTCATTATTGTTTGTTAATTAGAACACAATTTCATCATTATTAGCTCCTGCGGATGCGTGAAAGTGCACTACCAGGAAAAAGGTATAGTTTTCATCAGATTCTGACTACGCTGATTCGTTAGATTTGTGGGTTACGCTGGAGACCCAAATCAATTTCATTTTTATCAAATCATTTCTCCATTCTGCACATGCTCTAACGTAAATTACTTCAAGCATAATTTTCCCGTTTTTTAACAGCTTTACTGTGAAGCGTAAAATTGCGGTGTTTTGGAACTGTAAAGGTGTGAACCCTTCTCGGAGGCATAATGCGCTATGTTCTGATCCTAAATTAAATACGGGGTTTAATAATTATAGAACAATGATCTGCGTAGATGGGCTATCTGACACTGAAATAATAAACTTTTTTTTTTTTTTTTTTTTTAGACCGCGTCTCAACCGGAAGGGTCATTAGAGGCAATCAAAAAGGGGTGTCAAAAGGACACTGCAACGGGCACGATTCTAAGGGGAGCCGTGCTGACCGTCCGTCACTAAACGGATTGCCAACGCGGACTCCACTGGCAGATCGGAGGGGAAAAAATAATAATAATAATAACCCGCAAAATAAGGCATCGCTGCACTCTGCATCAAGGGATACAGCGATGACCGCTTTGTAACCCCTACAGCGGATAAAAATACCCCGTAGCAAAAACTAAACTACGACTAGATGATCCTTACAAATACATAAATATTATCGATAAATATATAATAATAAATACTATATATCTTAGTTAAATAAAGGTATGACTAGGTGTACATCTCTATCTCTATCTATACTATTAATAAGAATGAAACTCCGTCTGTTTGTCTGTCTGTCTGTCTGTCTGTCGTGTCTATGCACGGCCAAACGGCTGAGTGGGCCGGATCTACGAGTGGGGGGATCTTCTTGGGATTTTTCGATAGGGTGTATAAGCGAATTTGAAATTTTCTAATCCCATCCGAACCATGGGCCGTAGGGCGGGAGGGGGGTCGAAGTAATAATTAATGTGCGCTTTTTATACTTCCCCGCTTCCCCAACCCCTCTAAACGGCCGTTGACAATTCCGGAAAAATACGGGTTTCGTAGGTTTTCCTACGAGGAAGACGACGGCGCGATTGGATCGCGAAAAAAGTATCGGGAAATGCGTCAAAAAAATGCGAGAGTACGGACCCGTTTTCTCAAAAAGTCCGCCGAAAAACTTGGTTTTTTCCGATTAAAATATACCCCATAAAGGTACGTTTTTCGGAACGGTTTTCGCGGGCGAAATACAGCTTTGGGTCCGCCGAATCTGAATCCGAAATCGGATATAGAAAAAAGTGACGAGAACTCGGTCAAAATGCGAGGGGAAGGGGGCGAAACGTTTAAAATGAGAAATTAATCGACCCGGGCCGCCGTTGCACAATGGTTCGGGCCAGGCTTACGACGCACTAAGGTCTTGAAGGGACTGGATGACTCATTTCAACGGAATAAATACGGGTTTCCCCCTACACATATGCAGCAATATCTTGCGAGCGAAGCGAGCAACATTCCCTAATAAACTTTTCGTGGTTCCACGTAGTTTTATAAGATTTAATTTGTTTGTAAGAATTTCCAACAGAAAAAAACGTCTGCCAAGTTGGGTGGGCAGTATAACTTCCTAAATCGAGCAAAGCGAGCAGCATCCCCTACAGAAGTTAAACCTACCCTTAGGGATCTACCGTTTGCGAGCGAAGCGAGCATTATTCCCTACATGCCATACCTTGCGAGTGAAGCGAGCAACATTTCCTACATGCCAGAGTTTGCGAGCGAAGCGAGCAACATCCCCAAATAAACTTTTTTGTGGTTCCACGTAGTTTTATAAGATTTAATTTGTTTGTAAGAATTCCCAACTGAAAAAAACGTCTGCCAAGTTGGGTGGGCAGTATAACTTCCTCAAGGATATACAGGTATACCTTGCGAGCGAAACGAGCAACATCCCCTAATAAACTTTTCGTGGTTCCACGTAGTTTTATAAGATTTAATTTGTTTGTAAGAATTTCCAACAGAAAAAAACGTCTGCCAAGTTGGGTGGGCAGTATAACTTCGTCAAGCGAGCGGAGCGAGCAACATCCCCTACAGAAGTTAAAACTACCCTTAGAGATCTACCGTTTGCGAGCAACATCCCCTACACGTTTCAATTGTAATACATCGCATGTATACAGCCACACTTTGCGAGCGAAGCGAGCAACATCCCCGAATAAACTTTTTGTGGTTCCACGTAGTTTTATAAGATTTAATTTGTTTGTAAGAATTTCCAATAGAAAAAACCGTCTGCCAAGTTGGGTGGGCAGTATAACTTCCTCAAGCGAGCGAAGCGAGCAGCATCCCTTACAGAAGTTAAACCTACCCTTAGGGATCTATCGTTTGCGAGCGGAGCGAGCAACATCCCCTACATGTTTCAATTGTAATACATCGCATCTGCGCAGCCACCCCTTGCGAGCGAAGCGAGCAATATTTCTTACATGCCACACTTTGCGAGCGAAGCGAGCAACATTCCCTACATGTCACACTTTGCGAGCGAAGCGAGCTGGACGTGGAGGCGAGCGTAGCGAGCCGGAGCGGCTAGTTATTTATAAGAATGAAACTCCGTCTGTCTGTTTGTCTGTCTGTCTGTCGTGTCTATGCACGGCCAAACGGCTGAGTGGGCCGGATCTACGAGTGGGGGGATCTTCTTGGGATTTTCCGATAGGGTGTATAAGCGAATTTAAAATTTTCTAATCCCACCCGAACCATGGGCCGTAGGGCGGGAGGGGGGTCGAAGTAATAATTAATGTGCGCTTTTTGGACTTCCCCGCTTCCCCAACCCCTCTAAACGGCCGTCGAAAATTCCGGAAAAATACCGGTTTTGTAGGTTTTGAAACGAGAAAGACGACGGCGCGATCGGATCGCGAAAAAAATATCGGGAAATGCGTCAAAAAAATGCGAAAGTACGGACCGTGTTTTCTCGAAAAGTCCGCCGAAAAACTTGGTTTTTTCCGATTAAAATATACCCCATAAAGGTACGTTTTTCGGAACGGTTTTCGCGGGCGAAATACAGCTTTGGGTCCGCCGAATCTGAATCCGAAATCGGATATCGAAAAAAGTGACGAGAACTCGGTCGAATCGCGAGCGGAAGCGAGGCGAATCGTTAAAATTACATTTTTAATCGACCCGGGCCGCCGTTACACAACGTTGCTTACCTGAAAGGGACTGGATGACTCACAGGGAACCCACTACGCACTTGACTCATTTCAACGGAATAAATACCGGTTTTCCCCTACACATATGCAGCAATACCTTGCTAGCGAAGCGAGCAACATTCCCTAATAAACTTTTCGTGGTTCCACGTAGTTTTATAAGATTTAATTTGTTTGTCAGAATTTCCAACAGAAAAAAACGTCTGCCAAGTTGGGTGGGCAGTATAACTTCCTCAAGCGAGCGAAGCGAGCAGCATCCCCTACAGAAGTTAAACCTACCCTTAGGGATCTACCGTTTGCGAGCGAAGCGAGCATCATTCCCTACATGCCATACTTTGCGACCGAAGCGAGCAACATTCCCTACATGCCACAATTTGCGAGCGAAGCGAGCAACATTCCCTACATGCCAGAGTTTGCGAGCGAAGCGAGCAACATCCCCAAATAAACTTTTTTGTGGTTCCACGTAGTTTTATAAGATTTATTTTGTTTGTAAGAATTCCCAACAGAAAAAAACGTCTGCCAAGTTGGGTGGGCAGTATAACTTCCTCAAGCGAGCGAAGCGAGCATCATCTTCTAATAAACTTTTCGTGGTTCCACGTAGTTTTATAAGATTTAATTTGTTTGTAAGAATTTCCAATAGAAAAAAACGTCTGCCAAGTTGGGTGGGCAGTATAACTTCCCCAAGCGAGCGAAGCGAGCAACATCCCCTACATGTTGGGTGGGCAGTATAACTTCCTCAAGCGAGCGAAGCGAGCAGCATCCCCTACAGAAGTTAAACCTACCAACATCCCCTACATGCCACTCTTTGCGAGCGAAGCGAGCAACATTCCCTACATACCACACTTTGCGAGCGAAGCGAGCAATTTAATGGGGGGTCCGGGGGGCTTGCCCCCCGGCTGGACGTGGAGGCGAGCGTAGCGAGCCGGAGCGGCTAGTTATTTATAAGAATGAAACTCCGTCTGTCTGTTTGTCTGTCTGTCGTGTCTATGCACGGCCAAACGGCTGAGTGGGCCGGATCTACGAGTGGGGGGATCTTCTTGGGATTTTCCGATAGGGTGTATAAGCGAATTTAAAATTGTTTAATCCCACCCGAACCATGGGCCGTAGGGCGGGAGGGGGGTCGAAGTAATAATTAATGTGCGCTTTTTGGACTTCCCCACTTCCCCTACCCCTCTAAACGGCCGTTGACAATTCCGGAAAAATACGGGTTTCGTAGGTTTTCCTACGAGGAAGACGACGGCGCGATCGGATCGCGAAAAAAGTATCGGGAAATGCGTCAAAAAAATGCGAGAGTACGGACCCGTTTTCTCGAAAAGTCCGCCGAAAAACTTGGTTTTTTCCGATTAAAATATACCCCATAAAGGTACGTTTTTCGGAACGGTTTTCGCGGGCGAAATACAGCTTTGGGTCCGCCGAATCTGAATCCGAAATCGGATATCGAAAAAAGTGACGAGAACTCAGTCGAATCGCGAGCGGAAGCGAGGGGAACCGTTTAATATGAGAAATTAATCGACCCGGGCCGCCCGTTTCACAACGTTGCTTACCAGAAGGGACCCTCACAGGGGGGTTCCCATTTGCACTTCTACGCAATACCTTGCGAGGCGAGCAGGTATACATATGTACCTACCTTGCGAGCGAAGCGAGAGCCATTTCAACAGAATAAATACGGATTTTGTCCTACACATATACAGGTATACCTTGCGAGCGAAGCGAGCAACATCCACTAATAAACTTTTCGTTTTAGTTTTATAAGATTTAATTTGTTTGTAAGAATGTCCAACAGAAAAAAACGTCTGCCAAGTTGGGTGGGCAGTATAACTTCCTCAAGCGAGCGAAGCGAACAGCATCCCCTACAGAAGTTAAACCTACCCTTAGAGACCTACCGTTTGCGAGCGATGCGAGCAACATCCCCTACATGTTGGGTGGGCAGTATAACTTCCTCAAGCGAGCGAAGCGAGCAGCATCCCCTACAGAAGTTTAACCTACCCTTAGGGATCTACCGTTTGCGAGCGAAGCGAGCATCATTCCCTACATGTTGGGTGGGTAGTATAACTTCCTCAAGCGAGCTAAGCGAGCAGCATCCCCTACAGAAGTTAAACCTACCCTTAGAGATCTACCGTTTGCGAGCGAAGCAAGCAACATCCCCTACATGTTTCAATTGCGAGCGAAGCGAGCAACATGCCCTACATACCACACTTTGCGAGTGAAGCGAGCAACATTCCCTACATGCCACACTTTGCGAGCGAAGCGAGCAACATTCCCTACATACCACACTTTGCGAGCGAAGCGAGCAATTTAATGGGGGTCCGGGGGGCTTGCCCCCCGGCTGGACGTGGAGGCGAGCGTAGCGAGCCGGAGCGGCTAGTAAATAAATAAATATATCACAGATCAGAATATCACAGTTCGTTGTAAAGCTCTTTGGCTTTCAGGTACAACAACAGGGACTGGACCTTGTCTAGTCCTGACAGAACATCCCCCCTCCCCACTAGGGGGGTGAATGCTGGACTCTGAGGTCCATGAGGGCTGGGCAATCCTCCAAAAACTGGCGGATAGACAAATCCCCCCCACATCTCCCACACACAGCATCACGAGCTACTGGATCTAGCAGGTGTCTGTGAGTAATACGGGTATGGCCAGTGGTCAGTGGCTACCCTATTGACTGAAATTCGGTCCCTCCTTGGAAAGTGGGCCACGAATGGTGGGCAAAGGTCCTGAAGGACTCCACGCAGACCAGTGACCTCGCCCTGCCATTGCTCGAGTCAGATGGAATTGGCTTTATGCTGCATGTAGGAGATTTGATCATCAATGCGCATACGCAGCATTTCGATGGATTCATCACCAATGGCTCCCCTTGCTAGGTCATCAGCATACTCATTGCCGTGAATACCTACATAAAAGTTATATTTGTACCTAATGTTGTGGCTCGGTGTAGTGACACACGCAGGCTTTCTATTAGGGGATCGTATGAATATGTGTCCCTAATTGCCTCGATACTCAGTGAGTCACTACAGATAACATAATTTCCAACTCCCGATAGCTGGCAGTGTCGAACAGCTCTGCTGTGAACACAGACGCAGCAGGTGGTAGGCGTCTAGTGACTTGGAAGTTGGGGCTCCATAAAGCAAGGCCAACACCATCAAATAAAATATTGTGTAATAATTGGCAGCGTTTTGATCAATACCTGTAGTCACACAAGGATCGATTGGCTGACACCGCCAATCAATATTTGTTGGATTGTTTCAATAGACTTCAATTCCAAAAATTGAATAAGAAAATCCTTTCTCCCGTCGTCACCAGTGAATATAGAACGAAATTTATATTCTCTCTGGCCGTAGCGCCGGGACGCGAAGTCTGTCAATTTTCTCCCTAACTGCTGGCCACGTAATCAAATCTGTAAATCACTTGTTCATAACCATCATGTCATATTTTTATTCATGTTCATATTCATATTCATTCTTTGGTATTCGACTTTAGATGCTGAAATCGTGAACATAGAGTAGAATATAAGAGAGTATATTGTGACTCAAGGAGCTATTCATTTAAATCAGCAGAGTGAGCTCTCTACATAAATTTGTTCCTATAATATGTACTTGAGATGTTGAACTTTAAAATGGGGACCCGCTGGTTGTAGTAGTGTTTAATTGCGACTATAGGAATCTCTCTAATCATTAGAGTAAGCTCTGAAGCTAATTTTGTTCCTATTCAACCTGAAATGCTGAACTTTGGAATGGGATCTCTCTGAGCGTGGTTGAGTATATAATTACAACTTGAAGAATCACTCTAATCAGCAGAGTGGGCTCTGTTTCTAATTACGTTCCAACCTAACTCAAGATACTGTAATTTGGAACTGGGTCTCTCTTATTGTGGTAGAGCATAATTACTAGAGAGAGAAATAGAGAGAAAAGAACTATATTCATTGAAAGAACAACAAATTAAAAACAAATCTGTTGCATATATTATACAATTACAAATAATTTAATATTATTGTCTGGCATTAGGCTGAGTCCGTTTCTCCAGACAAGAGTAAAATTCATGCTCTACAAAATACGAAAAATATAAACTCTCGAAATAAATGTAAAAGAAAAAACTGTATTCATCACGATTGTTATAGTAAATAATATTTAAAATGGCATACGCTTCCTTGAATTGATTGAACACAAGTTTGAAACATTTCACGTTACATACATGTTACGCATAAACTTGTACAGTTTTCAGTAGCCAGATGAATGAGCCAAGAATAAATTTTCTTCTTACAGATGGACTTTGAGTAAGAAATTGACTGGTTCAAATCAGCAGGTAGAGAATTGTAGTTAAGGTAAATACGATGATGAGGACTTCTGGTTGTGAGGACAAGCGCGGGACGTAGATTAACAACTCTCAGATCAAGAGTGAACCTAGTTGGGTACTGATGGGACGTCGAAAAGGAAATAGCATACAAAAATGAAGTACAAAGATGGTCCCAACGCGCTTCCCTGAATGACCCCTACTCTATATTCTTGTACTCTCCAGTATGGTTTCCAATCGAAACGACCTGTCTACATTCCTCTAGGTAACTAGCAAAACCAGGCAAGAGTAGAACCAGGAATCAATCAATTTCATCAATTTATTTCATCAATTTCACGAAATCAATTTCATGAATACAACTTGGGCAACCACTGTTATTTATTAAGCAGACTGAGCAATTTATGGAGCAAGCACAGCTAGTTTTGTGATAAAATTAAGATGTGAGATGTTAGTCAAAACGGAAGAAAACGTATTTCACAATTTAGATTATTTAAGACATTCTGAAACGGATTTCTGGGACGTGATTCTCTTTATGAATAGAGTTCACTCTGGCCTCAAAATCGAAAATAAAATAAACGAGATGAATAGGAAGTGCCTGCAACGTAGTGACAAAACAAGTGGCATTTCATTTTGCATTGAAGCTCTTCTGTTTTATCACGACTACGTCAGTTGATCCTGACTTTAGCTGTCAAGTTTCAGGTTCTCTTGACACTGACAAGACTCCGGAATAATAAATTTAATAATAAAAAAGTAAAATATGAACCCGTAAAAGGGGGAAAAGTTTTCGCATTCGTCGCGGGTCAGTTGAAAAGGGTCTAAATTTATTAGGGTCCCATTTATTTCATAGTTACAGGACAGCGCTTTGGTCTGCGAAGGGCTTAAAAGACGAGGGGTAGTGTGCAGTATCCGCCCGTCCCTTTTCTCAGCCCTTTTCCCAGCTAAACAATGGAAGATGGAAACCTGAGAGGAATAGTAATGTGAGGTCGTGACGAAACTCCTCCGACGCCTACAGCTTTTTGATCTTAAAAGCCACCCCCTCCCCCTCTTTATCACCACCCCCTTCTCACTCCCCCACCATCACTACTACAAACTGTCAGTTTTCATCTCTGGCTACTTCCCTGCTCTCTCCCGTCGTGCCTGGACTGACAGACTGCAACATAACATTTCAACGGAGTTTCAAACATATGAGCGAATTTGCGTGATTTTTTCTTCTTTTTTCCACGAATTTTCGTAGAAAATTAAGCTATTGCAATGACTCGTAATATTTTAAAATAAAAATTATTGAAACAATTTTTCATTTAAATCCCTTTTGAGGCATTTTGGAACGATTCCTGAAGTTTGCGCTTTTTCATAGGCGTGTGTGTGTGTGTGTGTGTGTGTGCCTATGTCCACGCATCGGTCAAGGCCGGTGGGCTCAGTATTGTCTCACTCTCAGCCATCATCCCATCATTACGCCGCCAGCGCCTGCTCGCCCTTGGGGGCTCGAGCTGGGAGGTTGCCCGCACTGCTGCAGACCTTGACTTTGTCAGGCAGCAGTTGTTGTGGTGCGACCGAGCAACACCAACTGCTCCAAAACCCAGCTCATCTGCTGAGTTCGCTGCTGAGCTACATGAGTCAGTAGATGGTAAAGAACTCCGACAGTTCTCTGAATCCCCTATTTCTTCCCAGTGGGTGGAATGTGCTTCAGAGGGCATTGGGGCCCGCGACTACCGCCAATGTCATACCATCCGGGTGGCCACATTAGCCACCTCAATGAGGTGTTCACGGAGTAGTTGTGGGACAGTGGACACCCTTTGCCGTCCCTGTTGGGGTAAAAATGAGAATCTGTATCATGCCAGTGTCCTTGTAGTCAAGGTGGCCGCATTCTCCTTCACGACGTGGTTGCCAAGCAGATAGCAGGCGCTTTGTCATCCTGCTGCTGAGAGAGAGAGAGAGACTATATACATGCCGAGTGGCCGAGGCAAGAAGCCGGATATAGTTGCTGTCAAGCCCGATGGATCTGCCATAATCCTGGATGTCCAGGTTGTCAGTGGCAGCGTGGACATGGAGCAGACCTGGCGGGCTAAGAAAAGTAAATATGACAGAGATGACCTGCGGCAAGCAATTTCCGAGCTAAAAGGGGTGGCAACCAATATTATCAAGGTTATGGCTCCAACCGTTTCATTGCGCGAGGTGTGGTGCAGGAAAATTGCCACGGAGTTACTCGAGTTGGGCATCTCAGCAGGAGTCCTCCGTGGTATCACCACCCGCGTCCTGAGGGGTTCTTACTTAAACTGGTGGTCATTTTATAGGGGCACTTCCTTTCATCCCATTCTTCCTCCTGATCCTGCAACTTCCCTTATCCCTAAAGCCGGCGTCAGGTAAACCTGGGCGTCCTCCCCACTTTTTTATTTTATTTGTTTGTTTTTCAATTTAATAGTGGTCCGCCTTTGAGAGGAGTTTTGTAAAAAAAAAAAAAAAAGTGTGTGTGTGTGTGTGTGTGTGTGTGTGTGTGTGTGTGTGTGTGTATGCGCGCGCGTGTGCGTGTGTGTGTATGCGCGTGCGTGTGCGTGTGTGTGTATGCGCGCGCGTGTGCGAGTATGTGTGTATGCGCGCGCGTGTGCGTATGTGAGTGGGTGAGGGTAAGCACGTTCGTGTGTTTTAAATAATTGAGATAAACATCCTCTTCTCGCCCCAATAAATTATGCTTTCCAAATGGAAGATTTTGTGTTGTCCAGCACTTTTTGAACACTTTAAACTGGTAAAACTTCAAAATATGTGCTTAACAAATCACTAAAAATTGCTAAAGTGGCCAAAAGAAAATTTATCATTTTTAGCAAAATTTTATTCAAGACAAAATTATCAACAACTAAGTAGGACAATAAAAAAATGGTTGCACTTGCAATTGCATTGCAATTAAATTTCATTGATGTTTGCAGAAAAATCTATAAAAACTGCAAAAAAAAGAGACTAAAAGTCCACAAATTTTTTGAATTGCCGAATTCTATTTAAAATTTGCTCATACAGTCATGTTGCATTACTGGAACTTTCATTCATTCATGCGGGCATAACCCAATACAACACGAATACAAATTTACTAGGAGGAACAATATCATTTGAAAACAGAGATGAGAAATATAAAAATGCTGCAAACTATAACACGACGGTTTATTATCTGTATTAGATAGCCCTCTATTAGTTTTAATGGGCTGGATGTGCCCCATTTTCCCCTTTATATATTATATGAAAAAGCATTAAACTCCAGGATATGTTTCAGAATACCTCAAAATGGATACCAGTAAAGAAAATGTACGAAAATTTGTATTTAAACTTTTTTGGAGCCATTGCAATAGCTTCATTTTCCACGAACATTCACTATTGAAGAATAATGACCCTCATTGAGATTGCAGCGCGAGGAGAAAGGTCCTCTTATAAAGGATCCCACCCCATCAAGCTTAGCTCGCAAGGATTTCGTGGCCAACTGATCACAATAACCCGCAAGCACATTTAAATAAGACTGGGGAGAAGGGCTCTTCAGTCTGCCCACTCTGAGACCAACAAGCAAGTACGGAGGATGGACATTTGGCAAAGTGCCTGAAGCTAATCCTTTATCTGACAAATGCTAATGACGATTCCGATGAGGAAAAAAATTATTATATACTGAAAAGATGGAGAGGCAGGACGGAGATGTCCTTCAAATGTCTCCATCATAAGGAAGATTTACAGAAGTTGTTCACGATTGGGGACTATTTACTTGAAGATGGTCCCCAATGAGTTTCGTTCCCAAATCAATACATCACTCGGCGCATGCGCAAACGGAAATTCTATCAACCATCATTTTCTCACGCCCCCGTTGCCCGATCTAGTTCAAATTCAGAGGATAGGCGGAAAAGGTTAATTTGAGCATTCCCTAAAAATTTCAACATAACCCTAGCATTAGTAGCTATAGCGCATGCGCAAATATGCATCCCTTTTTAAACGATACTAATTTCTACAGTTTCCATCAGATTTCGATTAAACTTTCAGGGAACGTGTGGGATAAGCTGTAAATGGTACACTAATAATTCCATACTTCTCAATTCATAACTTCATTTTGTGTATGCGCAAACATAAATTCCTTCAAGCATAATTTTTTTACGCCCTACTCGTATCAAGGATTTAGGTAGCCCCCCAGAGGTGCAATGGGGCCCTAAATCCTCGAAAGAGAGGTAGAGGAGAGTGACAGTATCCCGTGAGAGAGATACCACTCGTACTAATAGCATTAATGTGCTATGTTCGGAGTAGATTGGTTTTCCAGTTCTTGGATCACCCATCCAACGCCAAACTCAGCCTTTCGAAAACATGAGGAGAGGCGTGCGACGCCCAGTGGGTAACAACGGAGCGACAGCAGCGTTTTCTCTGGGATTCTGACGGGAACTCTGTCACAGTCGTCCAATCCCGCTCAAATTTGGTGCATAGTTGGGGGACAATGGTTTAATTATTCCATGTTAATTTCAACCTGATTGCATCATTATTAGCTCCTGCGCATGCGCGAAAGTGTACTCCGAGAACAAGGTCTAGTTTTCATCAGATTTTGATTACATTTTCTGGGAATTTGTGGGTTAGGCTGTAGATTGTACCCTACCAATTTCATTTTCCTCAAATCATTGCTCCATTCTGATCATATATTACATACGGGGTTAAATAATTATAGACCAATGATCGGCGTAGAAGGGCTATCTATCACAGAAATAATAAACCATTGTGTAATAATTTGCAGCGTTTTTATTATATTTTTGGATTCTACGCATCTTGAAACGTAAACCAAAAAATTTTCAGGGGGTGTTAAATTTTTTTTTTTTTTTTTTTTTTTGGTCGATTACAAAGGTTTGTTATTGAAAATAATAAACCAAAAAACTCAAGTCTAGTTTGGTCAACCCGACCTCCAATTATATGTATACACATATAAATATATATATACGACGTTAAAATTAAAATCTAGGTTTGTGTTCATTGATGTATAAAGCGGATTTGAAGTCCCCTCTAATCTAATTAACTCATTTCATCTTTGAAAATTCGCTAATAATTGGTCCCCTTCGCCATATACACTTCTAAGTCCACTGAAACAACGTAACAAATCCCGATTATAATCTAGCGGGAGATAACTCAACACTTGTTGTTCCCCATGAGGATCATACACTTTATAATGTAAATCCGCAAAGGAACTTCCCGGAACCTCGCTCAGTTCCCTTAGTAGTAGTTACTTACTCGCGTACTGTAGTCAGAGCCAACAGACAAAGCGCCCAAAATTTGTGAGGGCAAACAACCACTGCTCTTTCCGCATTCTTATTGCTACATCCAAATCAACCCTTTTCACGATCAAAAATGAAAATGAAACACGCGCGCGCGCACACACACACACACACCCACAATCAAAAAAGTGTGCAAGACTTCACACAGTCTTACGACCCTGAGTTTCATTTACTCAAAAAGTTTTTCGCTGAGAGTACTGTAAGTTGAGTGTATCATTTGAGAGATCGTTAAATAATTTAGGATATCATTTTTGGGAATTTTGACTGTACAAATGAAATGATTTCCGAAAATCATTCTTAGTGATTTCAACATTAGTTTCAAATCTTGAATAAACATTGTAGAGATTTTGCTGTGAATGTGACAAATTTCAATGAGCAAGTCCGGCGACTTTCGAGCAAATAGCACCCCAAACCGTACCTAATGATGGATTCAGTCAATGCCTTATATTGTCCCATGTCATTGTAAATAACATAGAGATTGTATTTTAATAAATTTGATAAGAACAGTATCGAAGTCTTTTTTAAAGGATGGTAAGTGGTGTGAGGTTTCCAGCTTTTGTTTGAATGCGTTTGTTATTAAATTTATTATCAATTTATTGAACGAAACTAACTTGAATTGCATGGCAATGAGATTCATAAAGCAGCATTTGGGTTTAGCTCGTTCAGTTCCTTGTAATCGTGCAGCAATGGTGTTAGAGCAGGTAGATAAGAAGTCATATGCAGTGTAAGATACTGCTAAGCGTGGGAGTTACTAATCTCAATGTTTCGGTAGAAACGCGTTTGAATGAATAAGTAGGTATGTCTGGATGTCACAAAGGACGGTTTCGGACGAGAATTGAGTCAATGGCGTAGTAGAAAAAGATACAATCTGGGTTTTCGTTGACATTACCTACCTAATTGAGAACTGGTTTCCGTGATCGAAATTACACAGTTTAGCATTGCTTATAATGTGGAAGTTGAATTTGCCATATGAATTAGGTACTATCTTTAAAGTAACTCACAGCCTTCGGTTTGTCATTTTCATTAACAAACGCTTGTGATCGAATAAGAAAATTATGTTTACCCCCCCCCCCCCCCTCCCTCTATCCTCTCAATTTGTTGGTTTACGTTTCAAGATGCGTAGAATACAAAATCGAATTCAATACCTAATCCATTCGTCCGCCATGCAGAACTTTCCTCCGAAACTACTGGACTAAAGTTTATGAAAATCAAATTATAAATCTCATTTGGGGTCTAGTTGATCCTAGAAGCTTGACATCAATTTGTATCAACCGAGTTTATGTATTTCTCGTATTGGTTTTTATCGTAAACACGAAAACAGGCTGTTAGAGCGAGCACGATGAATGCTAACATTTTCGCATTGATTTCTCGTTTGCGTTTTCGTAAGTCCGAGAGAAATAGAACTCTCATAGAGACGTTAACGTGACTCTTGTAGTGAACCACTGCTCCAAAATATAAAACGAAGTAAGAAACAACGACCATTTACCTACCTCTATATCATATAAAAAAGATTCAGCCGTGAAGCTGAGAAAGAACATGAATCTTTAAAACGTGGAAAATGAAACTTGAAACGAAATCTTGAGAGTGAAAAAGCTGAAATCTTCTATAAAACGTCGAAAGCAAGAACGAAATGCCGCTAATGATCCTTCTGGTTGAGGTGCGGGGAAAAAACACGAAATAAAGGTTAAACTAACTACAAAAGACGGCACGGGGAAAAGTCAGGCGATTCTGTCCATGCCATGTGCATGATAGTGGTTTGTGTGTGTCCACGCCAACTGCACGATAGTTGCTAAGTTTTTCTATAGTGTTATCCTAGAGAAAGGTCAAGTTGTCGTCTCGTAATTACGATTCCGAAAAAGCTGAGCACGAGTAAAGCTGACTCTTCCCGTTGCGAAAAATGTTTCTACGTAACGAAAAGATTCTCGTTTCGGAAAGGCCATTTTCGTTTACGGGAAAATGAATACGAGAAGTACAAAAATTCTCTATTATCCCAAGGGACCGAGTGAAACCACTCGGAACGCTGCACGTTAATCCGTTCGCTCTCCCTACGCCTAAGGGCTAGAACTAGAGAGTGAAGTGATGCGCTGGTAGTGACATTTTTGAATAATTGAGTCATTCACTAAATTCCATTAAAACCCATTAGAAACTGTGTTTGTAAAATCGGAACACATGAAATTACGAGACATTCTTGAACAATCAATTCGAGTCACGAGACTCTAGACCCTGACTTCGACTACCCACCGCGTGACATTCCCAGCGCCTTGCTATTGTTGCTTTCTTCCACCAGGCCCCCCACTGTTGTCGTATCACCAGCCTGATATTAATCTATTTGTCCAACTAATCTGAATTTTTACTCGTACTAAGGGATTGACTACTTAATGTTATGTATTTATGAGATGCGATCGTAGCGACTGAACTGATCTAAGCAAAAAACTAATCTGTGTTGAGTCTCATGACGACTGGAGCACTGGAAATGCCACACGGTGGGTAGTCGAACTAAAGAGCAAGTCAGGGTCCAGAGTCTCGTGACTCGACTTGATTGTTCGGGAACGTCTCGTTATGAAATTCGCCTAGTAAATTCCGACTATCTTACTATCATTCTGATATAATTCCAATGGAATTATGACTTCAGGAAATCGAGTTTAATGTTACTATTGTCTTTGGGGATGGGATAGTGAAGCATTTATAGATGTTTTTTATTTCGTCTAACAAATTTTCAGTTGGTAAATGGGTATAGGTAGCTACTTAAATGTAGTTATACTACATTACTAGGACAACCTACGGATCTGATATTTGAAATGGAGCTCCTTTGGAATATCTATAACAAGATTTTAGTGTACAGAGGCGTACTGATCAGCTGAAGGACTCAGAGCCTCATTTGTTTCTTGATCGACTTACGGTGGTGAAAACAGGAATGGACAATGGAGCTCCTTTAGCACATCCAGAGTATGGAGTATTGGGGACTTTTGGAACCCCTGAGGCTAATTTCTTTCCTAATCGACTTATGGTGCTGAAATTTAGATGGACCTCGATGGAACATCAATTTAATTTTTTAAACAATTACGAAGTACGGAGGCGTGATCTACCGTTACTTTTCGACCTAGGTACCATTTTGACATAGATATGTCTTTTGGCGACACTTTTTCGCGACACTTTTTTTTCCCGACCGACACTTTTTTCCCCGACCGGCACATTTTCTATTGATTTTCACGTACAACCAAGGCGTTACTAGGGAAGAGTAACTCCCATAGTTTTCATAGTAGGAAAATTGTTCGCCACTTTTTGGAATGCTCTCATTTTACCACGACATTTCATGACCTCTAAGCCACTGTAGTGTCAAGGAATGCTGATTTATTACTCTAAGTTAAAAACTAATATTGTTTTGTAACCATAATGGAATAATCTTGTGAAAAGAAGGCACTACATGGTTGGTATACAATTGAGTAGTAGGTACCAACTGGTAAGCAGTAGGTACTAGACATATCCATGATCTTTTGTTTTTCCCATCAAGGGAGAAATTAAAATTCTTGATTTCGAAAACACTGTCTCCTACAGAACAGCGACACTCCTCAGTTGAAAAAGAGGCACTCGCAATAGTTGAAGCACTCAGAAAGTGGAGGCAGCGTTGTTTGTTGTTTTTTTGACATGGATATGTCTTTTGGCTGGGGGTCAAGGAATTTTTCGCGACACTTTTTTTTCCCGACCGACACTTTTTGACATTTTCATGTCTTTCATATGGCACATAACAAAAAAATCGTCACGAAAAAAATTGTCCCAAGTGGCCACAACGATGATTATGACCATCAGAAATGACGTTGACCATTCATAGGTAAACACATGAAAATGTCCCAATGCGTTGCAGACTCGTATGCAAGCGTTTAACTTAAAGTTTAATGAAAACTTTGCGTAATATACATTACACAGAAAAACTTTGCTGTATAATACAGCAAAGTATTACGCTTTTTTTCTCGACCGACACTTTTTTTCCCGACCGGCACATTTTCTATTGGTTTTCACGTACAACCAAGGCGTTACTAGGGAAGAGTAACTCCCATAGTTTTCATAGTAGGAAAATTGTTCGCCACTTTTTGGAATGCTCTCATTTTACCACGACATTTCATGACCTCTAAGCCACTGTAGTGTCAAGGAATGCTGATTTATTACTCTAAGTTAAAAACTAATATTGTTTTGTAACCATAATGGAATAATCTTGTGAAAAGAAGGCACTACATGGTTGGTATACAATTGAGTAGTAGCTACCAACTGGTAAGCAGTAGTTACTAGACATATCCATGATCTTTTGTTTTTCCCATCAAGGGACAAATTAAAATGCTTGATTTCGAAAACACTGTCTCCTACTTTGATATGGATATGTTTTTCTCTTCATTTAAGCAATTTTTGTACACTTTTTAAGATATGTTAGAAATAATCTCAAATATATAGGAACTTACTTATACATCCCTATTCCGAAAATAGTAGTGTATATAATAATTTAATGCAATCTGTCGTTTGGGAACTCCCAAGGCGTAGCTATCAATATTTCCATTAACTTAAAGTATAGGCACCAGTACAACTAAAGACTTATTGGCAAAATTAAAGAAAATTATGACCTTCAAATATTGAAGGGTGCAATCGAAGGGACGATCTTATATTGAAAGAGGGCATTTTTCAACATTTATTAAAAAGCGTGTATTCTATGTGACGTTCTAGAGCTGTTAAGGTGTGAACCCGTTTTGGTGAAGGGTTAAATCTGCGTAGAAGGGCTATCTATCACAGAAATAATAAACCATTGTGTAATAATTTGTAGCGTTTTAATCTAAAGATTAGAAGGAATTGCTTTGTCTTGATATTTTCTACATCTATTGATCTTTGAAGTTCTTGCAGCTCTTTGATTTCCAATATCCACGTGTGTACAAGAGAAACTCTTGACCAGGTAGGTTGAAAAAATAGGCTACATTGGAATGAAGTGTCCTAGAAGCTGATGTATTAATTACGACTGACCTACCCTCTGGTTGAAATAATAAACTGAAAACCAGAGTGAGAAGAGAGATTAATTGTTGTAGACCAGGCCATAATTCTTACGTTTAGGTGCCCATCATCCATATGCCTCTCCAACACAGTGGGGATTCCAACCTCGACCACAGCTCTCTTTCACCTACCTGCCTGCCTACCTACTTGGATAATAATAGATGTCTCACCCACGTCCATTTGTTACGTTCACTGCTTGAACCCACATCACTTTCCCTCTTCCGGCGTCTACACCAAGCATAATAAATTTGGACAACTTAGTTTAAACTTCAACATTAATCTCAGCCGTTTTCACCATTAATTGCCCTCTTATTATCATAGAACCAAACGAGAGCCTCGATTTATTATGAAGTCACTGGTTATTAATTTATAAAGTTGGAAAGTTATGCACACCTAAAAAAAACCGTCATAAAGTGGATAGTAGTTGTACAGATTTGATGATTTCAGTTACTAATTTAAACAAATTGTCTTTACCGATAGTTAATGCCAAATTTCCTGCAGATTCAAACTACTCCAGGTTAGCACCTAGTGCAGGTGCGTAGTGGAGGTAATAAAGGTGAGTACTGATTTGAATGCGTATCTACGAATCCACAAGTATAATTTTGTTGGCATTCTCGAGAATTTAACGGCTTAGGACCTGAAAAGGTCTTTATCATACTTCATTATTACGACAATTATTATGATACTTCATTATTCACGATAATTCATTATTGCTATTAATCGTAGGTTTATGAAATGGGGATATTCCCACCGTATCACCATATCTTTGGTTCCTATTTAGATTAACATTTGAACGAGTGCTAACCTAGGTGTAACCAGATGGTATACAGATGGTACTTTAGGAGGGCATGCCTTCCATTTACGTCTGTGTCCTCCCTTGTACTGGAATGTCCTCCATTTTTGGAGTTTTCTAACAAAAAGAAAAAAGCCTGAGCTCTCTACTCTACTTACTTCTTACCTACCAACCAATTTTACCGCTTCTTCTGATGGCTACCCTCCGCCTTTGAAGATGTGATGATTCTAGAACATACCAGCCTATGTAAAGGATTAGTACCTTTTTACCTGTGTATTAGTTAATTTCAGACCAACTCGAAGATAATTCACTCATACGATCGTGCTGCATGACTGGAACTTTTTTCTTAATTGGTCTGCACGCTTTTTTTCTTCAAATCTTCCTTCTACCATTACTTCTTAAGTTATATCTCCTGTTCTTGTCACGACTTTTCTCTTTAACGTCTTATTGCAATCCCACACTTCTCCCTCCTCGAAATACCTGTAACGTGTATGAGTATTTCTATACATCTTTTGTTAAGTCAAGGCAAGTTCAACGTTTGCTGATGCACTAGGCTTCATAAGATCAAAAGGTGAACGGCGTCGCCGCCCCATAGGCACACATGTTTGCTGGAGTACAACCTCTTGCCGCATGCAGTGTTACTGTAAGAAAACAAAAACACCCTTTACTTTATCCTTAACTTTCCCATTCTTGTCCTTGGATGCAGTCATCCGTGTCTTGAAAGTGCGAACAGCTCTCTGCCAATCCATTTGATCGGGAAGGATATGAGGATACCTTAATGTAGATGATGCACAAATATTTTAACTCATACGATCTGAACAGTGGTCCATTGGCCTTCACAATGGAAACTGGCAGGTCATGCTGTACGAGAATGTCTTGAAGCGCCTTTATTGTTACAGCTGCAGTTGTTGATCGTATTTGAATGACCCCAATCCATTTCTAATCAGCATCCAATAGCGAAAACCAATAGAACCCTTCAAATGGACTTACTTAGTCAATATGTAAGACTGCTGCTGCTGCTTGTGTGTAGTCTGCTTCATGGCTGGGAAAGGATATTCCATGAATATACTGGCAATTCTTCTGGTTTGCGTCTTGATTCCTGGCAAGGCCTGGACAGTATAGAAAGTTGTTCCCCTTCTCTATCAATCTTTGGCCCCCAGACGTGAAAACTAGCTATATTTTCAGAATGGTCTTTATGTAGCATCAGTAAAAAATTTAGCAGCTCTCTTATCTACAGCTCTTTCGGCACCACTCTTCTTCCGCTCCACATTCAAATACTTTCTTCGTATGAAAGCTGTAACATTTTCTCTAAGTGAGGAAGCATTTCAGCTTCCAAGCTTCTCGTCTCCAGCCACCCTCTCTCACTTTCTGCCTTGTAATGGTCAAATTTCTTCAGGGTAAATATCGAATCCAAAGATTCATTGTCAATAGCCGAGTACCTCTCTTCAGCTGGCATCATCACTAGATGCAAATGCTATAGGTTTTCTCTCCCCATCCATAACCACTCCCACCTCTCTTGTACTTGCATCTACTGAGATTATTACTGGCAAATCCATGGAATAATAAGAAAGAGTACCTTCTGACGAAACTAATGGTATAAAGTTTTCCAAAAATTTTCTGACGTTCCGCAGCCCAATTCCCATCGATCCCATTGTTAGTGGAGTAGGGCACACTCGTTTACTGTAGTTTTCGATGTTTTTTGGAATGCTGAATCTAATGCATTAAATCTGTCCAATGCTAAAAGTATCACCCTCACCATAAATATTGACTAAGTACCTATTTATTTGGGATTGCAAAAGGAACATCGCGAGGACTCAATTTGGAGCTATCAACTTGTAGCTAGATTCTACTTTTTTCAGAGATTTTGAGGAACCTAGTTAGTGAAACCACTAGTCTATATTTTACTGAAATTACTTCTATTCATAGTTATCACGGTTGGCAATTTACGAGAATACTCTAAATTTTTGGATCATTGAAATGATAATGTAAAATATGTATGTATGGTCCAATGTGGTGTTCAACATTCCAAATTAGTAGACTTATAATTAGTTTCTAGAGTGGTCCACACTTTGCAATCCAGTAGTAGGAAAATAGGTATCTAACATCTCCAACTTTTGGTATATAACCGAAAGTTTGGTAACTAACATATTTGTGTTTGTTATTACTCTCTACCAGAACGCCTCAAGATTTATACAAAAGTTAGAATGAATGAATACATCATGCAGAGATAATTATGCTAAATGTAGGTAATGGGATCCAAACTTGGATGATTAATGCGTAGCGATCATTCGCCCTGAAGGATATGAACTCGAGGATGTAAAACGGAACTTGAGTATTTAGTAGGGTTAAAAGGACGGAAAAGGGGGGGTCTAGTTCCACTGTTGTTTTCATATCGATCCAAGCAGACTTTCCTGCCCCCTTGAACTCATCTTCGTCTTGCTTAGAAATCAAATCTGCCGGGATGTTTATGAAGGAACACACTGCAAACTATTACATAACAGTTTATTATTTCCGTATAACATGAGCTTCAAACACAGCTTTGGTCTGCATTCATCAAATGACTTACCTTCTTCCACCTTTAAACTGCAAGTAATTGTTGTGTATCAGATTCCAACGGAACAACTCATCCTATTAGGATAATTACAACGCGTTAGCTAAGCGTAGACAATTTAATTCGAACAATAAAATCGATTATGCGAGAAAACATCTTTTACAAGGAACCAACAATAACAACTGGAGATAGATACTGGACTTCGGTCCTCGTTTTAGACTCATTATGAATTTTTATCCTAGCAAAAATGGTATACTGCAATGAAGTTCTATTATTAGAAAAAGAAAAAGTAGGTACCCGTAAGTAGCACTACCACAGATCCCTCAATCTCGTGACATGAAAAACGGAATACTCAGAGATCAAACAATACTGAAATGGAAAAATAGGGGCAACGAGTTATTTAAATGAAGAAGTGGAATAGAGTAAAACCATTAAAGAGCAGAATAAAATTGAAGCCGTGATAAATTACTGAACATTAAAAACCTTTTTAGCGAATTTTTGAAGAAAATTAAGCTATTGCTCTCGCCTCAAAATTTGTAGAATGTGAAATTTTGAAAAACATTTATGCAAAAATCCGTATCAGGCTATTCTGAATCATATTCTGAAGTTTAACGCATTTTTTAATGTATGTATGTATGTGTCATTCCAGACGATAACTGTCTGTAGAATTGTGCTAGAAACTTCAAACAAATTTTAAAATGTTAAGGACACAAAACGAAAGTTCAATTTCGTTGGCCAGCATGATCGGATTACATCTTCGGGTTGAAATTTTCAAAAATGTAATCAAAAATTTCAAAATAGCCTGTTTTTTGCGATTTGTTGTGCGAAATATTTTTTTCAGCATACTAACATGTGGTATATTCGGAATCAGCTTAAAATTTCCTATAAGAATATGTATCAAGTGTTCAAAAATTTCAAAGTTGAAAAATCAGTCAAAAATCGAAATAATGCCGTTCGCTAGTTGTAAAAATCGGTAATATTTGCATGAAACATTGTCCAAATTCAGATTGAACTACTCTTATGGAAGTATCCCTGTATAACCAATCCTAGAACCATGCTGTTTAAAACGTAGGTAGTAGGTGCTAGTTAAAAAAAAAATGTAATCACAACTGATGAGTTTACTCTGTGAAATATTCCGTCCTCCGATTTCTCTACACGATCAATAGCGACTGAAATGTCGAAGATTTCTTCAAAAATTCGCTCATGGGGTCATGCTGCATGACTGGACTTTTTTTCTTTTTTATTCTAGTTTAAAAATGCGAACGAGCGTTACCCATGGGTAGGAAAAGGTACTTCAACTATTTTTAAATAAAATTAGATTCCATCCTAAGATGTTTGATACCAACAGCAATCTCCTACGGTGAGTATTTTTGTTTCTATAATTATTGTTCAAAGTGAAGCACACTGACGTCATAGCACCCCTCCAGCCTGAGCTGGCCCCTTCTTGCCCAGTGGAGACGTCACCAGTGAAGGGAGCTTATGACAATGTAGGTAAAGGAAATGAAGTAGTTCCTCCTTCAAAGGGGAGAGGCGATTAACCTGCTACACTCAGAGGATATCCTGCAGGTTGAATAACCAATGCCAGGGGGTTGCATTTTCAAGAATCGAGAAGGAGGAGCTTCCCATATCTATCACACTCCCGGGGCTTTCAAGAAGCAGTGGCGAGTGGGCAGGGCATGGCTATGTTTGTTTTATTTTGTAATGGTAAAAGTTTTGGGTGTATTGCCAATTTTGCCTATAGAAGGGGGGGGGGGGGCAGTCGATATTCGAGGGGTTGAGAGGGGGGGGGGGGTTTGAAACCAAGCTCTGCTAACATATGACAAAGGAGGTGATGGAAATGAAGTAGTTCCTCCTTAAAAGGGGAGAGGCGATTGAACTGCTACACCCAGAGGATATCTTGCAGGTTGAATAACCTCAGGAATATGGCAAGGGGTAGCATTTTCAAGAATCGAGATGGAAGAGCTACCCAGATCCATCACAAACTTTGAAGAATATTATAAACGAAACTACTCATCGTAGGAGAGTGCGGTTGGTATCAAATTTCTTAGAGTACAATAAATTTTCTTCAAAAAATATATAAAAATGAATATGGGGGTAAGTCTTATCGTTCTCCCGTTACCACAAATGCTTTCGTCCTCGTGTTATCTTTAGCCATCTACGATAATCTAAGTAGGAAAATAGCCCAATTAGGAAATAATAAGGTGAACATGCAGCAAGCCGAGGGATCTCAATCCATTGTAATGAATTTGTGGGGTGCAAGGTTAATTAATGAGGCAAATCTGAAGTTAACATTAAACTTATGTATTTAAAATGAAAATTTACAAATAAATGTAGGAACTGAACGAATTGAATTTTGGGCTGCGACTGATAATTTTGTGTAGAAACGAATTTACAAGAAACCTTGAAAACGCATCAATTTTGATGTCCAGATGATATAATAATAATGTGTAGCATCGCTACAAATTCTATCAAAACTCTAACCTTCAATCGAATGTTTTTGAGATTCAGATGTTCAAAAATATCACCCTCTTTTATTTCTCCCTTAGGGCCATGTCATACGAGCGCTATTGCCGTCGCGCTGATGCCGTCGAGATAGCGCCGGAAAAAGTGCATGTCATACGTGACGGCAAATGCGTCGCGTTGATGCCGTCCCGCCAACGCCAGGTGCCTGTCATACGTAGCGTCTTCCGGGCGCATTTGCATTGACAGGGTCCCGGCGTCACGTGCGCCGCGTCGCTAGCGCGACCATCCGCGTTGGCAGCGCTCAGCGTCCGGCTAACGCGGACTCGCCGACGGCATTAGCGTCCGTATGACATGCTCCATAAGAACCCCATTGCCGGGTTGGAGCGTTTTTAACGCGACGCTATCAGCGCGACGGCAATAGCGCTCGTATGACATGGCCCTTAGGGCCATGTCATACGAGCGCTATTGCCGTCGCGCAGATGCCGTCGAGATAGCGCCGGAAAAAGTGCATGTCATACGTGACGGCAAATGCGTCGCGTTGATGCCGTCCCGCCAACGCCAGGTGCCTGTCATACGTAGCGTCTTCCGGGCGCATTTGCCGTCGCGGCAATTATGTTATTACCAAGATGGACACCATCTAGTTAGGTTGTATCAGCTTTTTGCACATTTTAGATACGTATATGAAGAATATTATCGGAAGGATCCAAGACGATGGGGAACCCATCCTGTGCTTTCTTCTTGTTTGTCGACAGGACAGTTTCATCTGATGTTCCAGGAACACAGGAAGTATGAATATAAATTTTTTAGTTACTATCGAATGTCGGTTGCTTCTTTTGACGAACTCCTTAGTGCCGTGTGTGAGAAAATAAGAAAGACAGACACAGTGATGAAGAGGAGTATAGAACCTGCAGAGAGACTGGTCATAACATTAAGGTAACTATGTTAATATTGAATAAAAGTGAAAGAAACTTACCTTAGACGAATCCTGCACTAAATTAAGAGTAACAAAGAAACTTACCTTAAGGAGAAATATGCATTAGAATAATATAAATTTAGTTTTTATTGACAGTTATGTTGTTAAATGTAGTGCTACTCTTAAAACTCGTAGGACATGAGCTTTAACGAGTTTTTAAAAATCATTTTATGTGTTAATAATATTAAAAAAGTTATCACATACATATTAAATGATTATCAATTAGTCTAACATAATAAGCTAAATCTTCAAATTCGTGACTAAATCTTTATAATCAGCTTTGACAATAAAATACTCTGATTTCATTCACGTGACACAACAAATTAAAATAAAAATTTTTTTACAACAAAATTTTTAAATTTTTAAAATTTAAAATTTTTTTTTTAAAAACAAAATTTTTCCGTACAAATGATCACTCCAAAGGTGGTCCAGCTGCTCTGCCAGTGCTCACGCGGCAAATGCGTCCCGCTGGCGCTAGCGCTCCGTATGACAGGGTCCCGGCGTCACGTGCGCAGCGTTGCTAGCGCGACCGTCGGCGTTGGCAGCGCCCAGCGTCCGGCTAACGCGGACTCGCCGACGGCATTAGCGTCCGTATGACATGCTCCATAAGAACCCCTTTGCCGGGTTGGAGCGTTTTTAACGCGACGCTATCAGCGCGACGGCAATAGCGCTCGTATGACATGGCCCTTAGAGTCGAGGGAAAGTGATCCCAAGATTTCAGGATTTGAGTTGCCCAATATGTGGTTTTCGAGGTAAATTTCGTCAGCTTTGTTGTTCTTATTGTTGAAAAAACATTTGTATTCGAGTTTTGGAATGGAAATATCTCAAAATGCAAATGGAATTCAATAATGAATAAATTCACCCTAGATCCTAAATCACTTGTAACATGTTTGATTCGTTCGTCGCTTCTCTTTCTTTGATTATTATTACTATTTCTTGAAAATCGTGGTATTTAAGGTTATTTCAATTAAAATTCAGACTTCAGTGATTCTTCCCATCATCCAAAGGAAAGGGTTCAAACTATCTGCATTTGCCTGTTCCAACTCTTGCTGTGATGAAGCTGTATGATACGGAGGATGGACACCAGTTTCCACGTAGAATATTCCTTGGTGCCTGCAAACAAACATATCCCGATGAGAAGGTCAAGTATAAGTATGGCTGGGAAGTGTGAAGGCAATCACGTTGGACTAAGGCCCTCTTTTACCAAAAACTTAAAAGTATTACGGAGTTTAGCTCACTCACATTCGCATATTTACACTGAATAAGATGGAATTTCTAAGAAAATTGGGATTAGATCGAACTATGAACCTTTCCTAGTATAGTGGATAGCAGTGTGAATATCAATGCTGCAGTGATAAGTTCTTGACCGCAGAGACGACGAAATTTCAATTGTTTTGTTCTTGAGAGTCGGTCGGGTGAATGAT
This sequence comes from Adelphocoris suturalis, assembly GCA_030762985.1. Classification (NCBI taxonomy): domain Eukaryota; kingdom Metazoa; phylum Arthropoda; class Insecta; order Hemiptera; family Miridae; genus Adelphocoris; species Adelphocoris suturalis. Next base: position 110,216,884 of record CM061043.1, read on the forward strand.
ATAAAAACTTCAGGCAAACGTTTCGTTATATTTTTACAGCATCGTCAGGGCTTGGAGTTTGCTGTTAGGTACTCAGTGAGTCATCCTGAGACTGAGAGGGCATATGGAGTTGTTGACATGTGGTGAAATTGTGAAAAGTTATGTGGTGAAAAAAGTTGTAGATACTCAGAAATGAACACGTTGAGAAAAGGCTCATCAGAAGCACCAATTACATTAGACCAATTGAACACTGACTTTTTCTGCTGAGCCTTTTCTCAACGTGTTCATTTCTGAGTATCTACAACTTTTTTCACCACATAACTTTTCACAATTTCACCACATGTCAACAACTCCATATGCCCTCTCAGTCTCAGGATGACTCACTGAGTACCTAACAGCAAACTCCAAGCCCTGATGATGCTGTATAAATATAGCGAAACGTTGGCCTGAAGTTTAGTATCATTCACCCGACCGACTCTCAAGAACAAAACACTTGAAATATCAATGCTGCCTAATCGTAAAGCGAGTGAAGCCGTTCATCACCCGTTCGGAAGATCACAGTACATGTACAGGTGCTAGAGTCTCAAATGTGTCTGGAATGCTCATGATAGAAGGGATCTTACAAGCAGAAAGTTGTGGAATAGGTTTCCTGTGTTAACTAGATAGTCAAAGCTGCAAAAAGGACATCTGACACACATACGCTCCCTTTCCCGAGTCACTCAGAACGAATGTGCTTGGCTCATTGAATGATCAAAGAGTATGATGAGGAGTATCTAACACCAGTCACAACATCTGTACAAGAGGGGCCATAGAAGAAAAGTCATAATTCAACTCTCCCCAGTATGAAGTTAAATTCAGCTGTATCCTGCATGAATTGCGAGCATTCCAAAGGAAATCAGAAACTATATGGCTTGTATAAAGACAACGTCCACAACAGTGGCGACTCGTCAAACGCGGAGCAGTGCTCTCAATGGGCTTGTATTTGGTGGTACATATGTTATATACAGTTGGAATTCATCTAGCTATGTCTCAACTACTGAAATTGTAGATGTCAAAATATAGCGGTATAGTCATTTTCACAGCAGTGTCGTTGGGCTAATAGTTCTTCATTTTATCACATTTGAAGAGGATACACATAGGTATGTTGCTTTGGCTTACTTACGACTTTTTGGCGAGAAATCCCATGACAGCTCCTTCGTCCCAGCAAGTTACAGGATCGAAGTTGGACATCGTGGCGCACTTGAAAGCCTTGTATGTGACATTATCGGAAATCGATTCTAAAAAGTATTTGGTTGCCCTCAGATGACCACACCTCCCTGAAAATCGGCATTAGATGGGAAGATTATATTTATTTGTGCTCTCTAAGGCATGGATTCGGTGGGTTTAAATCAGTGTAACTGCGGTGTACTCGCAATCATCATTTTAGCTTTCACGTAATTATAAGTACTTTTCAAAGGTTCATTTAGAAAAGTACTCAATCATGCAGCATGGCTTAGAACAAATTTTCAAAGAAGCGTTGTGAATAAAACTGAGGGGATAGCCGGGTGACGAGATATTTTAAAAAATTTAGGACACGCAGCCGAACTCGAAAATTTGGTAAAATATAGGCATTTTCCACCTAAAAATAGATTTTTAGATTTTAAAAATAGATTTTTCGCACATATTATGAATCTTAGAGATCTGGGAGTGGTCGCAATCGACTCGCTAAAAAATAGATCGACTGTGACACCTCACGAGCCTTATTGTCAAAAATCTATTCTTGGAGTGTAAACTTCTATAGGCGCACCGCGTCGAAAAATTTAGCGGGGTGTAAATACGATTTTACCGTCACGTTTTTTTTTTGTCACACTGTTTTTTGACATTTCATGTCTTTGCTATGGCACACAACCAAATTTTCGTTATGTCACGTTACGTTACGTAACGAAATATGCTCAATTTCTGATGATTTCCGCTTACAACCGAGTCGCTGCTAGGGAAATGGTACTTCGTCGTTTTTCATCCCACAAAATTCGTTGACCATTCGTTCGAAAGCTCTCGATTTATCCAACCATATTATGTTAACTACTGCGAAGTGCGTGGCCAACAAGCTGAGTTATGAGCATGGTTATATATGAATAATTGTTTACACACAGGTGATCATTCTCAATTATTGATATTGTGAACATGATTGCAACCGCTTGTTAATTTCTGATGATTTCATTGAGCTGGTGTTTCGATGATTTGATTCATAGCAGGTGATCCGAATATTGCGAAAACGGTTTGATTTGTGAAGAGGTGGTTAAATCATTTAATAGGTAATCATTTTAATAGACGAGTCTGCAACTAAAGACATGAAATGTCCCAATGTGTTGCAGACTTGTATGCAAGCGTTACTGATGATTATCGTTTGCTTGCTCACTACCGAAGGTGGGGATTTTTAATTGTTTTTTTCTTTTGATTTGCACGTACAACCAAGCCGTTGCTGGGGAAATGAAATTTCTTTATTTTTCACCGGACGAAAATCGTTCTCCACTCGTTGGAAAGCTCTCGATTTATCACGCATTTCTTTCGTACTTGTTCTTCTATTCATGTCGTAGTTTTATATTTATGTATGTTATAAATGGATATAGTAAACAATGCCGCTTGTTTTTTTTTTTTTTTTTTTTTTTTTTTTTGTCACTTGGTTGAGAAGTTAATCTTGCTTATAGTAATTGTAGACGCGCACCATAACAGAAAATTACCTACTTAGGTACTCTGTTCTAATTTCGATTTTTAAAACATTTATGTCGTAGTTTTAAATTTATTTACATTTACGAATTAGCGGGAAGAAAGCATGTTCCATGTTTTAGCATTTTAGCCGAAGGCTCAAGGCGGAAAGTTACCGAGGGTCCAGGGGCGGAGCCTGTCCATTTTTGGCAGAAAATCGTCATAGAAGCTTACACTTCTCCCGTGTGGTCTTTAGCACACCTGGTTTAGCAGTTTTTGGGACACTAAATTGTAAATTTGAATTTGGGCTGGCCAACGAACTCGACCTATCTTTTGCCAAGACGGATTTTTTGCGTTGGAACGAATTTTCCCGCATATTTTAAGGGAATTATCGTATAGGATCGTGTTTTTTGATGTATGAAACGGATTTGTAGGGGTCCCCGCACCCTTCCTCCCACTTTTTAAATTTTGAAGCCATCTAAATAGCTCAGTTTTTCTTTGAAAATTCGCTAATACCAAAAATTATAATTATATTAGGTTTAGAAAACATCATAAATGATCCTTTCTACAGATCTAGAGCTATCAGCGCGACAGTTTTACTCCGTCAGCAAGTTAAATTACACCCTAAATTGTATTTAGATGAAAATGTGTGAGAATTTCACCTAAACTGAGATATTCAGGGCACCCAGGCTGTACTCGTCCTCCGTTCGGGTAGAAGTCCGCGTGGCAGAACGGATTGTGGATCCCCACGAATATCCCACTCGTGTGAATGCAATCCACAAAATCTGCATCCGACTTGTCCAATTTCAGGTCGTCATCAAACGAGAAGAACAATGGTCTGGCTGCATCCAAACCTAAGCATATTTATTCATTTGGTAAGAGTACGGACTAGATCCACTTTACATACAATACCTAATCAATATAATTGTCATTAAACTTCTTTTTTTTTTTTTTTTTTTTTTTTTGAAAGCCACTGAGGCCGCAATGGCCTATTGTAGCTGGAGAAGGAGGCCGTACCTCCTCCCCATCCCAGACACTAGATCTGCCCGATACCGACAGCCCTGCCAAACCAAGCACTATCTGCCTGGTTCCGGCACTCCTTCCCGCCATCAGGCCCTGCCTGGGATCCGAGTGCTCCACACTCGGTAAGTTACTGGGTCGCAGCCCCAGTCTGGCTTGGCGCCATATCACCAATGTCAGCCACAGCTGGGAAGTCAATCCTTCCCCACCACGTTTTGGCAAAAGCGAGGAGAGTCTTAATCTCCCCCGTCTTAATGTCTTGGGGATCGATGGAGGTTCTGCCCCAATTCAAACAGCGATGTGTTGCCAATATAGGGCAATGGCAGACCACAAGACTCGCCGCCTCGTCTTCCGCTCCACAAAAGCGGCAGAGAGTGGAGTCTGATTTGCCCATTTTATGGAGATGGTATCTAAGTGGGCAGTGCCTAGTTAAGAGCCCCACAACCATACGCAGCTCCCTTCTCCCCAGGCTGAGCAGCTCCTTAGCTCTCTTCCTAGAGAAGTGAATAAATTGTTTCGCCTGCCTCAGGCCCTTGACATGAAGCCAGTGGGCAGTCCTCTTCTTACTCTCTCATTTGGTGAGCTCTCCAAGGAGAAAGCTCTCTGTAGTGGCCAGGAAGGGTTCTGGGCCCACAGGGAGAGAAGAAGCACCCTTCCTAGAAAGAGCGTCAGCTTGTTCATTCCCCTCCACCCCCTGGTGCCCAGGGCACCACAGCCAGGTAACCTTATTGTTCCTGGCAAGGGTCTTGAGGTTAGTCAAGCACTCCCTCACCAGCTTCGATGAGATGGTGAAAGAAGCTAGTGCCTTCAAGGCTGCTTGACTATCTGATAAAATGTAGATTTTTGCTCCATTCACTTGACGACTCACCAGTCTGTCAGCAACAAAATCTGCATCCGACTTCTCCAATTTCAGGTCGTCATCAAACGAGAAGAACAATGGTCTGGCTACATCCAAACCTAAGCATATTTATTGATTTGGTTAGAGTACGGACTAGATCCACTTTACAATAAGCAATATAATTGTCATTAAACTTTAAAAGTAGGTAACTAGTGGTTGACCAGTACCTTTGTTTTTGAACATAATGATGAGGGACTAGTTCCTAAAATAGGTATGTTTTTATTATGTATAATACCAAATCAATTTATTATATTGGGTTGTTATTTGTGTTAATGGAGTCATGAAATTTGGAGGAAATGTGAATAACTAAATATGATTTATTTATCAATGATTACCCTGAAAGTAGATACAATGTTCTTTGTTGATTTCACATTTTTGCCCACGCTTACACATAATGCACTTAAAATCATGGAACATTTCACCAAAATCAAAAAATTCTGGGAATTGCAGATGCATTTTGCAGGGATTTCAAATTCGCGCACGCTCAGTGGCTATTGGATAACTCCAATTATTCTGAGAATGAAGAAACTTCTTGGGGAAATATTTGATGTTGACATTTTTGTTGATGTTGAAATGTTGAAACGTATGACGCACTTGAAATCGTACTACTAAAGAATCTACGGTAAATGTTTATATTGTCATTCTGTCGTATTCTAATACATTAAAGAATATATTCACCGGTTATTCTACCCACGATCCCTCTGGTGGCTTTGTGGCTCGCGACCCCAGCTATATGGGCTCCCAAGCTATGGCCAATTAAGTGGATGTTTTCCAAGCTCACTCCTGCATCGACGAAAAAATCTATGAACTGCGCCAAATATTCTGCCACCTGTAAATTGGACAATTGGTTCCTGCAATTATTTTCATCGTTGATCAACAGTTGAAGCAATCATATCTATACATAATTACTTCACTTCGATATTATTTTAACAAACCTTCAAGGCATGTTGCACCACTCGTGGGTAGTAAACATTCACGGATAGTGCATTCCACTGAACGATAACTACATTGAAATCTCCATACTGCAACAAAGCTTTAACAAAATATAAATATACTAGCTGTGTACCTGTGCTCCACAACGAGCAATTTTTCGGTAGATAACTATCAAGCACCTAGTGCTAGAATTTTTCAATGATAACCTACTCAATATAACCTGTAACAGTTCCGGTCGAAGGAACTGTTGTTACTTGGAACGTTCTCAAAAGAACGCCGAGTCTTCAACTTCCCCACTCATTCCAGATCGTGCTTTCTTTAAGGTTCGAACTCTCTTTCTTGTGCGTATAGCAATTAACTATTATTCACACCCCGTTCATTTATATCTATAACCCAATTGCTATTCTCACCTACCCCCATCCCTGTACGGTATCTTCTCTCCTATCATTGAATTATATTCAATATATCTTGACATCATATTAGTCAGAAAATCCTCCCTCGTACTATCCAATAATAGTTACGTTAAAGTAACTTAATAATTGTTACGTTAAAACTATTACGGACCAATATTGCTGCAGTTAATTTTTGAAAACCAACTGTTGTTGTTTAGACATGTATATGTCTATTGGCTGGCCTACCTGAGAACGAAAATTAGTATAGAAAAAGTTCCAGTCATGCTGCATCATCGTATCAGCGAATTTTATTAAATTACCAATCGTATTATAATTTGTTGAATTGTATTGAAATGTTAGCAATTTCAGTAGAAAGAAATTGTTAAAAACCAATGATATGATGAAAAAAAATCGTGCCAAATAAAATTCGGTGATTCATAGGAGATTTTGAATTTTTTGCAGTTTTTATAGATTTTTCAGCAAATATTAGAGCAATTTAATTACGTTTTTCAGCATAATTTTGTGCGAAAATTTTTTAATGTCCAATTTAATTGTTGATGACTTTGTTTTGACTGGAATACTACTAATTATAAATTTAACGAGTTTTGGCCTTTTCTTAGCCTTTTTTTTTTAGTACTTTTTTTGGAATTTGACCAATTCAATGCGCTCGAAATCGTTGGCCATGAACTCATCTTTTCGTTTGGAATGCTTGATTTTTTTGGCGCAAGTACGAAATTTTTATCTCAACCCAGGAGAGTTATCGTCTGGAACAAACAATTATACAGGGTGTCCCATCTAAACAGGCCCATCGGGAAATTACAGCCTTACGGTGCGAGCTATCAAAAAAATTGAACTGGACCTTTTTTATAGTATTTTAACTCAGCTTCCCGATGCGGAAGTCCGATTTTTATTTCACCATGTTTTAGGGTCTCAAATCAGCGATTGAAACTTACGGTTACCTTTTGACCCCCCCTTTTTTATTGCTTTTTTCGATTCTAGGTTGAATTTGGAACAGAAAATGCCTCGATGAAATTTTCTTTTTGCGGCTTCGTTCCTGAGTTATTCCACTTTTTGCGAAATACAGAAAATCGCCGATTCCTTTTAGACATTACCAACATTTTCTTACTATTTTTATCTTCAATCTTTGAGATGTTCACCACACTTTTGAAATCAGCATTAAACTATCTATCATCAGACCCCAGCGTCCATAATCAACAATCACCATCAGGGGGATGACATTACAGTTCTTGCATCAAGTGGTGGGTAGGTAGGTAGTAAGTACACTATGAATTTTGACTAGGCAGACAACTTTAATTGCCACATTTTATAACAAAAATTATACCTTCCCATCATGTTTCGAATAGCCCCCCTTGCTTTTGTAAGCACATTGCGAGACGATCTCCCACTGAAGAAGTTGCACTTCGGATCACATCTGGTGGAATACTTAAGCAAGCTTGTACCAGATCACCTTTCAATATTTGCGGTGTAGTGGGTTGACTGGCGTAGATTTTATCTTTGAGATAACCCCAAAGGAAAAAATCGAATGGGGTGAGATCGGGAGATCTCGCAGACCAATGGACCGGGCCTTGCCTGCCAATCCATCGATTGCTAAATTGGTTGTTCACTTCTCTCCGAGCAGCTAGAGAATAATGAGCGGGGCAACCATCTTGCTGGTACCACATGTTGCATCTCAGATCGAGAGGTAAGTCTTCCAGCAGGTCAGGAAGCCTCTACCGTACGAAATCAGCATACACTTGTCCATTTAATGTACCCTCGAAAAAGTGGGGACCAATAATGACATCACCAATGATACCACACCATACGTTCACGGACCACCGGTGTTGATGATCGACCTCTCTCACCAGAGACCAGTAGTGGCTGTTGTGCCGGTTCAAAGAACCATCGCTACAAAATGTGGCTTCGTCGGAAAAAAGAACTCGGTTGAAAAACTGAGGATCACTTCGGAGTTGGCGAGCTCCCCACCTACAAAATATCCGTCGAAGGGCTTTGTCTTGAACACTCAGTGCTTGATGAAGGCTTAGTAAGGGTGAAATTCTAAAATCTTCAAATATCGCTGTATAGTTGACTTCGGGATACCTGTTGTACGAGCTAGGCGCCTGACTGAAGGACGTCTATTGCCTTTAGCAGTGAACCGGCCATGTCTTAGGTTTTCTAGAATTCTAGGAATTACGTTTCTTGATGGGTGCCTTCTTCCTGGGTAAGTCTGAGCGTAGGCTGATGCAGCTTGACGGAAATTTCCATTACACTTCCCCGAAATCAAAATAATGTCCATGATCTCAGAAGGAGTATAAGGAGCAGGTGGCATTTTCGATTTGTCACAACACAACTGACTGGAAGTCTCCTCGTGGTACATTTTTTAATTACTAATCGTGGTACCCGTGGTACTGTATTCAAGGGTTGAGAAAACAGCAGCTTCTTGATCCTTATTGTTCAGTCTGCACTATGCTCGTTATTATAGAACCTTACACTAGTCCAGAAAACGGCGTCTCATACGTTCTTCAAATAAATGGGTAATAGTACTGAACAGTTTGAGGTTTTTTTTTTTTTTTTTTTTTTTTTTTTTTTTTTTTTTTTTTTTTACGACGATTTGTGATAAGCGGTTCAAGTGTTATTTCATCCCCCTGATGGTGATTGTTGATTATGGACGCTGGGGTCTGATGATAGATAGTTTAATGCTGATTTCAAAAGTGTGGTGAACATCTCAAAGATTGAAGATAAAAATAGTAAGAAAGTGTTGGTAATGTCTAAAAGGAATCGGCGATTTTCTGTATTTCGCAAAAAGTGGAATAACTCAGAAACGAAGCCGCAAAAAGAAAATTTCATCGAGGCATTTTCTGTTCCGAATTCAACCTAGAATCGAAAAAAGCAATAAAAAAGGGGGGGTCAAGAGGAAACCGTAAGTTTCAATCGCTGATTTGAGACCCTAAAACATAGTAAAATAAAAATCGGACTTCCGCATCGTAAAGCTGAGTTAAAATACTAAAAAAAAGTTCCAGTTCAATGTTTCGATAGCTCGCACCGTAAGGCTTTAATTTCCCGATGGAACACCCTGTATACCTATTTAAATCTCATAGCTTGTTGGTTGGAGGAACAATTTTCATAAAGGACGACATTGAAAAGAGCACTCGAGCGGATAGATTGCTCTATGTAATTTCTTATATACGAGTATACTAAAAATGATAAGCCGAAAAACATTTGGGCCTCATTACTAACCGTTTTGAGTCTTTTCTATCCAATTTTTCTTAGTAGACTGAAAAAATCCGTGCACTATCATTATCAGCCGATTTGATTTTTGGAATCCTCCTTCTCGTAGTGCTAGATGGTCACCAAGAGTGAGTTTGGTTCCACTTGGTTTTGACCTTGAACATTATATAATACATAGCCTTGTACTGGGAATATCAATAATTATAAGACGTATAAATTCGATGTATACCTAATATTTATTTCAGCAGATTTCAGATGCTGCGCAAGTGTATCATATCTGTATATCTGACTAAGTGCGGATGGCCGAAAATATTAAACTAAAAGCATGAAAACTTGAGAGAAATCAAGTAAATAATTGAGGGGTTCTTGACTTGAGAGTCGAATTGACGTGAAAAGAGGGACGGGATAGTGGAGAATTACCAGGAAAACAATGGCAGATACGTATTTAAGAGGTACCTAAATTTATAAGTAGGTACCTGCATTCCAGGAGAAATTAGTAAACTTTGGCTACATGGGCGTACCCCAGATGCGTGTCCGCCGTTCGTCCGGGCCAGGTGTTGACGGCAGGTCTTGATTCGCAATCTCTTGAGCGGGTTTAGTGAGAAACTTACGAAATGAAGGAAAAAGATCCTCCCTGTCCTTAATTCATTTCTTATTTTTCTCCAACGTTTCTCCCAAGGGACTAGGGCTTCTTCAGGGAGATGCAATGTCTTTTTGTAGCTATGCATTGTCTGAGAGCAAAATTAGCCCTTATTGAGAGCAAACCGAAGATAGCCGACACTTCCCGATACCAAATTTTTCATAATGGGTAATAGAGTCAAGTCTTTTTGGATTTGTTTAGACATTGGAAAAAGTTGATTAGGGACGTCCAGAGATGGCATAGATGGGAATCAACAATTCAAAAGGATTTAAATTCAGAAAAGAATCAGACTATGAATTTTATTTTATATTATAAATCATAAATTATATTTTAAATAAATTTGTAACACAATTTTTCAAACAAAATTATGCACATTTTCGTGCATATTTTGCTCATTTTTGCAGAAAAAATAATAATGGTCCAATTCATGGTTTGAATGTTTTATTGTTTGTAAAATTATAGTTTCTTGATGGACGCCAATTCGTAGCACAACTTTTGAAGTTGTTGGGCTTTTGTTCCGAAAATTTGCTCTTATGATAATGCTGCATGGCTAGGTATTTTCTACGATATTTTTTCTTTCATTTCTAATTGTATTATTTCTTCCTAAAGTGAATATCAAGGTAGGATTTTTTTCCGTTTTTTTGGCTAATGTTGGCCCCACTTTACTCCATTTACTTATGTGATAGCTTATGTATCTTTTAATTTGAAATATCATTGCTTACTTGGTATTATTAACTCACCTTGTTGTCAGAAACATGTCGACGCATGGGGCTAAATCAATTTGTTCATCTGCTACGATGTTTTTGCACGCTTCTGTTTCTTTTAGCCCGACAGTGATATTTTCGAAAATTCCATTCCATTCCGCTATCTGTTCTTCGTTCATCGTCACAAACATCACTCGTGCATCATCAATGCGGCAGAAGCCTGCATGGGAATTATTCAGTATAGTCATTTATTTGGTAGGCAATGATACAGCAAACCGCTGCAAATTATCACACGTATATTTTTGTATTAGGCAGCCCTACCCCATACTCGTAGGTTCATGAAGAGTCATTTTTAGGCGAGAAACCCGAAAAAAACCCCGACGCCCGCAAACCGCAGCGATTTTATGGGGAAAAAACCACATTTTTCAACATTAAATCATAAGTTTCTCCCTTAATTAACAAAGTAAAAGTAAAATTGACTATACCGTTGGAAAAGTATTAGATGAATAATTTTTCATGAGATTTGCCTGTTTCCAGTTTTTTTTTTTTTTTTTTTTTTTTTTTTTTTTTTTTGAGAGTAGTAAGGTTTTAATGATTTTCAGAAATTTTATTTTTTCAAAATCGTATGTAAAGGTCTTCTGATGGTACGCTTTAAGACCCCAACCACACTATTCTTATAGAAAATTCAACGCTGACTCTGAAAACAAGGTCAAAAGTTAAATTTAATGAGAAAAAGTGGAAAAAAAATAGTTTAAAAGAAAAATAGACGGTTTTCCTGAAGAAAAAAAAGTTCCAGTCATGCAGCATGATCGTATGAGCGAATTTTCATAAATGGTCGTATTAAGTACATTTATGTTAAATTCTGTTGACATTTGAGCACTTTTGGGCAAATAAAAATTTTATCATACATTTTATAGCAAACTAGCTTTTTGTCAGTAATATTCCAATGAACAAACGATTTTGTGCATTTTTACAATTTTTTCAAGTGTTCCTATCGATTTTTAGCTTATTTTAATGAATTTAAGTACATTTTTCAGTACAATTTTGTGCTTAAATTTTTAAATGTCCTAGTTCATGTTCGATTAATTTTTTTCGAGTAGCATTCTGCTAAAAAATAGAAATTTGTTAATTTTTAGCGGTTTTTTAGTGATTTTTTAAGTACGTTTTTTAAAATTTGACCAATTTAATGTGCTCAAAAAGTGTTGTCCAACGAAATCATCCTTTCTTTTGAAATGCTTGATTTTTTGGCGAAAGAACGAAGTTTTTTCTCAATTCTGTCGAGAGTTATCGTCTGGAATGACCCATACATATATATTCTTTATATATATATTTATATTATATATATATATATATATATATATAAATTATATACACATCGGCCCTTCGCCCCCCTGGACCCCCTAATCTATACTCGGAGCTTCGCGCCTCGCCGGATCTTTTACTCTTTTCTACTGTGTAGAAAAGGAGGATAATTTGCTATGCAATTCGTCTCACGAAAAAAAAAAAAATTTTCAGGCCTGGCCGGGATTCGACCCACAACCTTCGTCTCACGAGAAAAAAAAATTTTTTTCAGGCCTGGCCGGGATTCGAACCCACAACCTTCGTTAACGAGGAAAAAAAAAAAAATTTTTTTCAGGCCTGGCCGGGATTCGAACCCACGACCTCTCGCTTCCCATCTCGGGACAAAAAACGTTACACAAAAAAAGTGGACATTTAAAAAAAATTATTGTGATTCGGCCTAAGAATTGCATAGCAATTAATATATACATATAAAACATATACACTTATCCGGTTCCACCCTGTATTACGTTAGCACACTGTAAAAAATTCTAGGATTCAGAAGCGGTGAACTTTTTTGGGGACCATACAGGGAAATAAATTTAAAATAATATGGTATGAGATGTGTTCATCATACTTTATCTCATAAATCTGATCATCAGAATGAAACCCCTGTCTCTCTGTCTGTCTGTTTAAGCTATACACCGCCAAACGGCTGAACCGATTCCGTCTACGAGTGGGGAGATCTTCTTGGATTTATGCGAAAGGGTGCATAAGCAATTTTAAAATTTTCTACCAGTACCCGAACCATAGGCTGGAGGGTGTGGAATCAGTTTGTTGAGGTTATGCAATGCCCCGCAAGACAGAGCGGTCTTGAAAGCGACTTCGCTTTTTGCCAGTGTTCTGTAAAACCGAGAACACAACACTAGTATCTATACAGGGTGTCTACAGTAATTATGGGACAAACTCGAAGAATAGATCATTTTAATCATTTGATCAATTTTTATTGGTCATTTCAGATCGAAAATTACTCATAGAGATATCTTTTCAAACGCTTTGTTTTCAAGTTATTGAATTTTTAAGATTTTTTTCGTGTTTTGTACCTTATGACATTAAAACAGCTAAAACTCCCTTTAGAATCTCTGTAAACTCAAAACTTTTTTCTCTTTTTTACAGGATTTCCTGTAATCCTGATATAATTTAAAGTTGTTTAGTTATTTTAATTGGGCAAAAAAAGGCCAAAGTACAAAATTATAAAAACCTTTAAAATCAACGTTTTTCCTTCCGTTTTTCTGCTACCGGTATGGGAATTTTTCGATGTGCGCTCTTCAGAAAGAACGTCTTCAAACTATCAGGTTTTGAAAAGTATAGTCAACTTTACTTTTACTTTTCTAATTGAGGGAGAAAAATATGTTCGTATTATGTTTCACCCTCTACGAAAATACGAGTTTGGGGCTGGTTTCTACGTATTTTATCACTCTGGATCGAATGTAGTGGAAATTGAAACAGCACACTTACCGCATGGTCGAAGCACCAAGATGACTCCGATGGATATCAGGGATCGCATTGTTCGCATAGTCTCTTGCGGTTCGTGTGTACGTTCGAGTATTCAACTCGCATGACCAAAGCTTACGATCCATTCGAAACGGGTCATCACTTTTTACAACGAAACTGAAACTAACTGACAAGATGACTATGCACAACGCCTGATAATTCGCTTACTCTATCTGAGGGAAATTCTTACACAAAAACAATCAAGTGGCCAAGTTATGAATCACTCATGCAAATTAATTTGTTTATATACCACGGAACATATAACTTCCTGATATCTCATCTTAGAAAGATCAGTCACCATGGAATCGAGGATTCGTTGGAAAGCTGTGAAATTTTTACACATTTCAATCGACCAATTTCCCCTTTCAATAAACACAAACCTAGATTTTAATTTTAACGTCGTATACCTATATATTAATTGCTATGCAATTCTTAGGCCGACCCCCAATAATTTTTTATGTAACGTCCCAAACGAAATTAATGATGATTTTCACGTACAACCGAGCAGTTGAGTAGTTGCTATAGATTGTGTCACAATTTCAGTGTTTTTCACGTACAACCCAGCCGTTGCTAGGGGAATGGAATTTCCGCAGTTTTCATCGCACAAAAATCGTTCGCCACTCGTTGGAAATCGCTTGATTTATGTCATAAATGTTCACATCTCAAGCTACCAATTTCCCCCTCCTTACTTACCTGGCTACATTCCAAAACTAAGTTGATTGGACTATAAACAATTTTAATAAGCCGGTTACAATATTCTTAACGTAAAGCAATAGCATCATTTACTCCACTCCATAGGAAACATTTTCATCCCCTGACCACAGTCGACTGTTAACAACATAACAACAACTCATTGCGTCTGTATTGGAGAAATAACTTTAATTTATAGTGTGCTTTTTGTGCCTCCAAGAATGATAAAATAAGTTCTTTATCCTACATTTCGTCGCCTACAGTCCAAAGTTAAAGGATTTGTCGAGGACGACCGTTATGAAATCCCCAATCGAAGACCATGTAACATGGTATCCATGTTATCCATGGTATCCATGTAACATGGTATCTGCTTGTAAAGCAGATAGTGGAACTCTTTTTTTTTTTGACGTAGGCAGGTGAGGAAATCTTTAAGATCCTCAGGTGGTAATCGGATCTCGTTAGACAACGTAGTAGTTCCCCCTTCAAAGGGGAAAGGCGTTTAACCTGCTACACCCAGAGGATATCCTGATGGTTGAATAACCTCAGGAAGATGCCAAGGGGTTGCATTTTCAAGAATCGTGAAGGAGGAACTACTCCTATCCATAACACTCCCGGAACTCTCAGAAAGCAGGGGGAAGGGGCTTCAAATAGGCAGGGCAGGGGTATATATTTAATTTTTAAATGGCTAAATTTTTTATGTAAGTATGTTGCTCATTTTGCCTATGATTGGGGGGGGAGGGGGGCAGTCAGTAATAAAGGGGCTCATGGGGGGGGGGGGGGGGGTGAAACCGAGCTCTGCTAACATATGGCAAAGGAAGTGATGGAAAAGTAGGTGAGAGGCGATTAACCTGCTACACCCAGAGACTATCCTGATGGTTGAATAACCTTAGGTATATTCCAAGGTGTATTTTCAAGAATCGAGCAGGAGGAACTACCCCTATTCATCTCAATACCGACCCTTAATAAGGGACCGCACTCCGGGTTTTGTGGAATTCAAACGCCGCTAAAACCTCATCTTCCTTTTCCCATGTTGGAACTCAGCCTGGAACACTGTTTAACACATTACTTCATGCCGAGTCGTTGGGAAATGCCTTCAGTCCTCTCGGTCCGTGTGCTTCCTCCTCTGTCTCTCCCGTTCCAAGATGATATTTTTCTGTGACGGGATGTTTGGATGCAACTATTGTGTTAGTCGCTCCCAGGAGTATCTGCAGACCGAAACTGAGATACTCCGCCAGCGCATTTTCCCGAGAGTGTGACTTACTTGCCGTACTCGTCGGCCTCTTTTCTCTTCTTGTTCAACCTACAAAAGATTCGACTTTATTCAGTTAAAAAACTAATTACCTATCCTTTACAAAGATAAGGATTTTAGTGGTAAAGAAATTCATGAACTGGTTTTGTATCTTGCTGACACGCAATGGGTTTCACCCAGTTTTCAGACTGGCAAAACTCATTTTAACTATTCCAAGCACCACAGCATCTGAAGAACCTCCATTTCCCTCCCTGAAATGCATCTAAGATCCACACAAGAGTAACAACGGTTGTCTGATCTCTCTTTAATCTATTGAAAAAATCTACCCTATCATCTAATTTCAACGATCATGTAATTAATCAGTTTCTCGAGAAAAAAAGTCTACGGATTGATCTCATTTACAAATAGAATTTTAATCATCTCTTGCAATTAATTAATAATTGGTTGTTGTCTGTTGCAAATAAAATTTTGTACATTACATACATCTTGCAATGAATTATTATTCTAATTACTTTCCTATTTTCTGTTTTTTACTGACTTCATTTTGGTTTCTGAGCAAAGATACCTATTTTACCTGTATCTACCTACTTTTTTTAAAATATTTCTTTAATAGGTATAGACAGTTCGCCAAGGGCAAACAGCTTGCTAAGAACTACATTTCTTTCTTTGTTTAGTTGTTTAGTGAGATACTTTGGATATTGAGTGGGGGGGAGGGGATTTGAGTACCCCTCCATCCCAGAGCCACGCTACGCTTCTGAAATACAGATTAGTTGAACAAATATAGATCAGAATTACGTTTAAAAGTATGTTTCAGAGGTAGAAATGCGACGCAAAAATTTTAGTGCCGTGATGGAATCCAACCCGAGACTCTCTACTACGTAGACACTATAGAATACCTTAGAAATGGTTGTTCAACTACAGTACTTGGCTGTTGAGTAGGAGATGGGCTAGGTAGAGTGGGCTCTAACCGTGCTCTTGAAGGCCTAGAGCTCTCTTGACGTTTCTCAGTTTCGGTCTGCTGACACTTCTGTCGCTCTCCAAAGAGGTGCTCAGTAGAACGTCTACTCATCATGGTAAGGTCAAGATAGAGCGCAGCACGGAGGCATGAACCTTAACGATTAGTACTTTGTTGCCTATGACAGTAGTCGTGATGGAAGTAGGGGAAACGTATAAGTAAACGAAATACTCACCCCAGTTTATTCGTGTTTCAGATTGTATAGTTATTATAGATATGAGGATCTCTGATAAGTCACACGTGAGAATTCCTTTCATAAGAAATATATTTAATGTAGGTACAGTGCGCAAATATTCGATAAAACTTGGTAAGAATAAAATTTGAACTAAAACCCGACGAGCTTCGATCACAACATACATTCAACACGCGCGGGTTCGGACTGCCGACAACAGCGAATGCGAAGGTAGACACTGGCATCACACTCGCGTGACGTCATCAAATGAACAACAACTGTTCTACCTACTTACTTTTCAACAATAGAAATAATATTTTTGTCAAATGTAGCGTAAATGAAGAGACAAATCGAGACAGTTCTTGTCGCCTGACGATGACCAGTTTAGGGACAAAAGAGATCACCAGTTTGCCGCCTGTCACTATGTAATACAAAAACGATTACTACTGATTTTCTTACCTGTATTATAACTTTCCTGCATGAAATCATCAGGGCTGAAGTGGCTCCAGCACACTCTTACAGTGTTTTTATCGCCAAAACTCTTTTCTGGGCGGATCGCCGCAGTCCACTGTTTTCTCAAGGTATCATCCCTTGGGAAAAAGGCGTTACCAGGATTACTGCACCCAAACAGGCAGGGTAACCACCGTATAGTGTGATATAAAACTTAGAAAACTAATAATAAACAAGCGAATCCGATAAGCTGTACGTACCTACCTACTTACCCAAGTAGTTTATTTCTTAGAGTAGCTACAATCTACATTGTTTTCTTCGAAAAAATATCAAATCTATCGTTTTATTCGTTCAATAGAATAAGCTAAAGCTTCCTCAGTTATAATACGAACGTACCTATTAAAGGCGTAGTTGTAGTTGATGAAACTGCGTGTGCAATGGCTATGTACCAACATCGCAATACAGAGGAATCTGAGAAATTTTTAATTATTTTTTCTTCGTTATTTTTCAGGTTATTTATCCTCAAAGCTTTAACTAATGAAGTCCTTTAGCTATCGGACACTGATTAAATGAAATATGTAGTTAGTACCTAGTCCAAATAAAAACTAGTCCACCATTAGATCGGTATCGTTGACAACAATAATCGCACTGGCAGACATGATTATTGTGACTATTTGGTTGAATTAAAACTTTATACTGTTGCAATAGTACTTTCGCGAAACAAAATTGTTGAAAAAGATCGTTATAACCACGAATTAGGTTGACGTAAGACGACAAACTTCTTGTGAAAAATAGGTTGGTTGAGTTACGATTCACTTACATCTGCCAGATCATGGAGGACTTTTGGCGGGAACACAAGCCTGCACCTGGCGTGACGATACTAGAATTCGGGTCATACCTATTTACTGGGAATGTGACCATTACACATAAAGAACACAAATGTGTGAGCATTATTATAGTAATTCTATTAACAAATTTAATTTACATTTTATGATTTTTCATGACAAGTTTAAGTCGTATTCGATTTACAACAATATCTTTAAACTCATTTTTACATTTATTAGGTACATCATAATCATGATTATACCTAGCGCGTAAGGCCAATAATTTAAATTACATTACATTCCTATTTAAAATACGAATATAAGTGATCAAGAATTTGAAAAAGTTGGACTCGATAATGAAGTTTCTACATTAAAATACACAAAATTCTTCCTATACGTCAAAGCGATTGTAAAATTAGGTAGGAAGGAAGAAAGGAGGCGTTTTTGGAAGGATTACAGGCATGGAAACAAAGTCTAGTTGCACATTACACACCTTAGATTATGTTCCTTGTAAGAATTATTAATTAAGCAGTTTAATTATGTCAATCGTAATTTACTCCGGGTAATTGCTATAAACGTATTAATATCCGTATATAATGTCCGCGAAAGCCGCCGTATGTCCAACGGGAGTGGAGAATTGACGCTGTCCGAGTCAATGGCACTGTACGGCGGTTGGTCACTTGTTGGTACGTAAAACACACCCTTGTGCCTGTAAGATCAAACGAAAACGCCATACTGATTCCGAGTCACAGAGAACTACTAAATTTATCAATAAGGGTGGTAGGTAACACTTTCTGATCTCCCCAACCCTGTTAAAACCAAGTTTTGCACATTAACTGACAAACTCGAGTTCATTTGATATGATCAATTTTACGTGTTTTTAGGGGTGAAACTACATAGTTAGCTAAAGTTTAAAACAACTCGTTTCTAACGGGATTGGAGAGATCTGCACGTTTCATCATTCGATTCTGGGTTTAAAAAAAAAAAAATTTAAAAAAAATTGCATAGAAACCGACTCCCAATTTGTATTTTCATAAAAGGTAATTTTTCAATAAAACCCCAGATTTAATAGAAACCCACAAGTTTTTCAATATTAAAACATAGTTTTCTTCCCTAATTAGCAAAGTAAAAGTAGAATTGACAATAACGTTGGAAAACTGAGGTTTCGGTGCGACTTTTAGGTTTACTGGCAAAAATACATGTGCTGGATTTCAGGAACCCATGAGCGTTTGAAAAAATTGAGATTTCTAAGATTTGACAAATTTTTCTTTTCAAGTTCATTTTTCACCTGTTTCGCCGATTTATGAAAATGCGGGTTTTCGTCATGGAGGTAGGAAATTTTACGTTTTTCCCAACTGTGTAATCAGATTTGAATTTTCATGTAAATTGAGGGAGTGGTGGCCGTTTCAATGGTATAGGGTAGAATAGTCCGTAAAAATGTTTAAAAATTCAATAACTCGATAAAAAAGGTTTTAAAAAAATCTCTAAGAGTTACATTCGATCAGAAATTAGATCTAGACGGTTCTTGGCCTGTGACCATCATCAACTGAAGCACCCTATATAGGTAACGCATCTTATGACTGGTTGGCATGCCTTAAATTGATTCGAACACCATTAATTTATTTGTTTCCCAATACACAATAATTATTTACATTAGATTACGAACGGGTAAAATCTCAACTTTATTAAATCGGGGTTTGTTTTGTCAGAATAAGAATCGACGAAACCCTGAACATCCAGTCTAGCGTACATCAGGATGACGAGCAGCCCGAGATAAATTTAAATGTTTCCCCTACCTTTTTTTTTTTAAGTAATTTATTTTCCAATAAACAAAATTATCACATTATGTAGTATACATCAATAGGGTTAAATACAACAGAAATCATGTTGCTACTACTAAGTAGTTAAGTTAGACTTAACCCTTACATAGGTGGAAAATTATTCCCCAATATGGGCTACTGCCCGTGGTAGGGGAAGAGTCAGTCCCGCCTGCAGAAATCTATACGACTGATAACAGAATTGAAAATGATTAAGACATACATTAAAAAAAGAAAAGAAAGAAAGAGAGAAAATAAAATAAAAAGTAAAAAAGAAAAAATAATAAAATATACAAAAATAAGAATAAAATAAAAATAAATAAATAAAAATTCTAAATGACCTAAAATACATGTTTGGGCCGCAATATATCTATGTGAAGCGTAGATAGGCTCGACTGACCGGTTGTACATTAATGTATTCACTTACTTAGAGGAGGATGAGTACCCCATAACAGCCCCTTGGTCCGTGCAATCGAGTAAATTCAGGAGGGATGGCTGGCAAGTGAGAGCATTAAACTGATTATAAGGATTCACTGACTCCGTGAAATAGTCGTGGGATCTTGTGTGGCTGCAAATAGCTAGAACAAGAAAATATCAGCACATTTTCAACTATTAGGAACTCATCAAAAGAATAAATCAAGCAAAACTAAATGCTAAACGCTAAGTGAGATTAGTTAGAATTAGTTGAGTTTCAATAAAAATTACGTCATTTCGTACCTGCGTATAACGTTGGTAAATCCGAAATGGTGTCATAACTTAATTATTTCATCCAGTACCATCAATCAACACTCGAGTACAGAGAATAATCGTTTGCTTAAATTTTTCAAATCTACAGTTTACTAATCTTAATTAAAGTTAGAGCAACTTTAATTTTTTAGCTATGAAATTCATGGTAACCATCTAGTCCAAAATAGCACAAACCTTGGGAAACTCATGAAATTCAGAAGAATAAATTATACTATAGCAGTTATTACTGTTCTACGATTACGGTTAGTGCTCCGATTTACGATTACGTTTGCGCAGAGACTACCATCTCAGTCAACTAAATTCATGGGAAACCACATAGAATCAAACCCGTATGATAGGTACAAAATGATAAATCTTAATCATCAGAGTTGAAACGGCTACCTAATTTATTGATAATTTAATTCCAACCTGAATCTTATTGGCTTGTTGAATTCCATAAAAGCAGAATTTAACATTGTCAAAACTTTATGAAATTCAGATGCAGAAAGAGGTTATAAAAAAAAGTAAGGACGGAATAATAAATTATTACAATATTTTGAAGGTTTCTAGAATCTGTTTTACCCCCTTTTTATCGTGGGAATTACCATGAATTTGCAAACGTTTTAAGCTCAGGGGATAGTGAAGGTTAGGAGAAAAGTGGCATTCCTCAGTTTTTATCGGGCTTTATTTCAATCTGTCAAGCGCTTTCGCCATATGGCCTCTTCAGGACTCTTGGGCATAAGTTTCGCATGCTTGGTATAAAACATGTAAGGTGGAGGAGCACAGATGGTTTTTCTAATCCAATACACATAGCTTTGCAGCCCTGTTATCATGACTGTGACAGTTCCCGCGAGATCCAAGGGAATGCGCAGCCGTCGCTTCGTTGTTTCCCAGCGGGCGCCAGGCGCTTTCTTCCCTTGTTTTCGAAAGCCTGCGTCTGGCGATGGATGGGTGATCCTAGAACTGGAAAACCTATCTTCTCCGAACGTAGCATATATGCTATTAGTAGGAGTTGTATCTCTTATGGTACTGTCACACCCCTCTCTATCTATGAGTGTGGATTTAGGCCCCCATTATTAAAAGGAATGCCACTTTTCTCCTCACAACCACTCCCCCCAGACGAAGGTATTAGTTTTTTTAGCTCTCCATGATAAGGAGGGTTCATTTCTGTGGATCTCAATTCATGCACCACCCTATTTATATTGTCAGTTCAGTAAGTAAAGATTTCTGTAATGATAAAATCTCATAGTTACCCAAAGTTAGCGCACTACAGCCAGGTTGATAGAGAGTTCCTCCATTTGGATAGAAATCTGCATCGCAAAATGGCTGAGGGATACCCAGCAGTCCACTGCAAGTATGGATGCAGTCTACGAAACTTGCATCACTTGCATCCAGCCTGTCAAACTCTCTCAACCCCTTGAACAGAGGCCAGGCTGCATCAAGTCCTGGGAAAAAAACATCTTTCTTAATTTAATGATGAATTTCAAGTAAAAATAATAATTTATGATGTATGTGGTCAAATTTTTATTGACTTTTCCTCTTTTTTCCAAGTAAACCAGGCTAAGCAATGTTTGCTGAACAAAAAAGAAGTAAGATCTGTGTATAACTTCCTAGTTTTACCCTTACAAACAAATACAATTAAGAACAGCAAATGAACTAAAAATTTGTGGGTTAAACTGTAATACATGGTTATAACGAAGTTGGAGGAATCAACAATTGATAACTACCACTTGACTTTGTGTGAAGAATTACGTAGAAACCGACTCCAAACTCGTGGGAGCGTAGAGGGCCGTTTTTCAAACGAACCCTTGATTTCTTAGGAAAAAAAACGTTTTTAACATTAAAACGTGAATTTCTCCCCTAATTGGAAATGTAAAGGTAGAAGTGTATATCCCGTTAGAAAACTGAATTTTGCTAAAAGTCTTCCCGGGACGAAAACGGGGAAAAATATTTATTCTTCAAAGGGTGTAAAGCCGTTTGAAACAGCGACTTCGTAAAAATGAGAAAATCTTCATTTTAGACATATATTTTCCCCATTGAATAAGCCTGAAACTTCATAAAAGCGTAATTTTCCAAAACAAAAAGTTCACATTCTTTCCAATGGTCTGCGTACTTTGGATATTATAGGGATATTGCAGAGAAGGCGAGTTTGAGCTACTTTTTGTTGGGAACTAGTTGTAGAATCGATCCCTAGAAGCTCTTCAACGAAAAGTGTTAACACCTTGTATAAATTCATATAGATTCTGCACGTTGAAACAAATAAAAGTAAGTTCTATAATTTTCTAAATGTAAGTGGGATTTTGAGATATGTTTGCTGAAAGCTGTTGTTTCGAAGCCAATAGCCAACGTAATTCGGAATTCTTCTGAATATATTTAGGTATACGTCTAAAATCAAGTATCCAGACTTCAGTCTATCTTTACATTTGTATTTCATGGTAATCAGCACAATAATTATCGAAGATTTCCGATATCTGTGTGTCCGTACCGGTCTGGCCTTATATTCATCCGTTGTTCTCTCTTTTCTGATTGGATTTTGAAGAGGAGAGAAGCGAGGGGTGCATCTCAGTATGTGGGTGATATGACCCAAACTGGAAACATGATATTTGGCCTTCGAATTAGTAATCGGTGCAGGCGACAGTGCAACGTGTACGTAGTTAGATGTTGCACGTATGAGCGCAGTGAAACGAGTTTTCTCGCGTTAGACGACATCACTACAAACCAATTTTCATAGTTTCGCACCGACTGTCCAGCTATCCCATTTGCCGCTAGGGTGTTACCCAGTGTCCTGCGTGGTTCTGCCGCACGCGTCGTCGACACGACGCGACGGCGTTGGACGCTTTGGTTTGATTTTTGCCGTCGCCTCCTCGCGTCAAACGCGAGAATTTCAGGTATTCGGATTCGTTACACATTAGTTTTTGGTTGTTTTTCCGCAACTTTTTTGTTTATGGTTATCATGGAATTATAGAAAACGGAAGTGCATAAACGCCCAAAACTGTGGGCTCAACGCCATGAAGGGTAACCTACTTAAATTACTTATATAATGGACGAGACAAGTTGGGACAAAGTGGTGAAGTGGAAACGAACATGGATTAGTACTTAAATGTAATTATAATACAACATAATATAATTGGTGGTGACCACTTGTTACAATGTAGGTACTTGAAAGTGTCCACTGACATTCTAGAATATGACTTGCATGTTGTTCACTTTCCCTCAACATCAATTGCAAGGGATGGAATTCATAAAAACTGCATCCGCACTTAACAATAAATCATTTTCTACACTGATATCTTTCTATTTAGCAAATTTTCGCAGAGAATGAAGCTATTGCAATGGCTCCAAAAATTTTAAAACCAAAATTTTCGAGAAATGTCCCCATTGAAATCCGGTTTGAGACATTCTGAAACGAATCCTAGAGTTAACGATAACTCTCCTTAGGATTGAGATAAAAATTCCGTTCTTGCGCCACAAAATCAATCTTTCCAAACGAAGGGATGAGTTTTTTACCCAAAACTTTTTGACCACATTAAATTGGTCAAAATAAAAAAGTTGTGCTCAAAAAATCACTAAAAATTACTAAAATCGTCTAAAAATAGTTAAATTTATATTTTTATCAGAATTTTAGTTTAAAAAAGTTTATCAACTATATAGGTACTAAAATTTCATTAATATTTGCTGACAAATCGATTTAAATAACTGAAAAATTGCTAAACATCCAATATAAGTTTCCAATGTAAGAAATCCTAGGTAGGTACAGGTCTCTTTATTCCAATGCTCGGTGGTACAGTGTTGTTTACTCGTCTAGAAAGCGTTTACGCGTTTCCACATAAGACTACGTTCGTTTTTCTCGCGCGGCTTGACGCTCGCAGCGGACCCACGTAGGACACCGTTGTACATTATGCGTGATTTGACCACAATCTCAGATAAATACTATATTCCTTCTCCCTGTACACAAAAATGATATTTGATAACAACACACTCACCTGTTATCCTTCCCACAATACCAGTGGAGGCTTCTTTGCTCGCCACGCCTGCTATGTGAGCACCGATGCTATGCCCAATGATATGAACGTGGTCTGAAGGGGTTCCCCTCTTAACGAGGAAATCGATTAGCTCGCCGAGATACTGAGCCACCTGAAACGACTGCTCCACGACCCAAGGGTACAACAGCACTTGTGTGATCTCCGTCCATCCCACGAGAATCACATTTACGTCCTCTCTGGCTAACAATGCTGCAATATAATGATCAAACTATTACTAACATGGATATGTTTGGGATGGGAGGTCATGTGAAAATTTGCGACACGGTTTTTTTAAGACCGAAAAATCACTGAAAATCAGTTGCTAAAGAATACTAAATTCGTTAATTCTCGACCTACTAAATTAGTTTTACCATGAAAAGAAGGCACTACTATTAAGTAGTAGATACTAGTAAGTAGTAGCTATAATGTACGTACTAAGATGTTGGCTCTGCCAACCTTATCAATCTGTGACGTTGGAATTTTATAGGACATCAAGGGACAACTGAAATGATGGGCCCTTTCAAGATCAAACGAGTGAGCTAAATCCTCTCCGGTTCACCCAAGGAAGTTGAAATTTGACAGGGAGGGAGGGATTATTACTTTTTCATGACTATCACTTCACTATCATTTCTATGTCTTCAAAATCTCTTCTTCTTTATATATAATTCCGAACAGTCTTTGAAATTGTGAAGAACTTCGCGGTCCGATTTCAATGTTAGACGGCTCATTCGAATCAGCACGGCCCCAAGTTTGTTGCAAAAGTGTCGCCGTTGGTCTCTATACCCGCCTTGATCGTGTTCTAGGCGGTCCTTAGCAACGAGAGTTGTTTAATAGGCTGTGGCGGTAATAACAGTTGCCATCAATTCACGGTAAGTAAGAAACGTAGTGTAGTTACTAACATCTAGGAGAGTTATTTCTGAACGAAGAAATTGAAACTGAAGAACTTAGCGGACTTTACATATAATTTCGAACGGCCTTTTATAAAGATTGAAATTTGAATCTCAGCACGGCCCCAAGTTTGTTGCAAAAGTGTCAGTAACATATTGATGGGGTCTTTTCTGATCAGCTGAGTGAGCTAAATTCTTTTCTGTTCACTGTAGGAAGTTGAAATTTGATAGGGAGACTATCTGGGACATTAAGAGACGAGTGAAGTGATGGGGTCTTTTCTGATCAGCTGAGCGAGCTAAATCCTTTCCTGTTCACTGTAGAAAGTTGATTATTATATAAGAATGTAATTTGCAACGGGTTCAATAACTGGTACATATATATGTGCCCAATAACTAGGACATTGTGTCCTAACGCATAATAACAGGTTCTAACGCGTTTTTGAGTTGAAAATGTAGAAAAAAAAGTGTATTCCATACCATTCCAAATTTTATTGATTCTAATCAACTTGTACGTTTCTGAAGAGTGAAATACGATTTTCATTTGCCAAAAAATTGGAATAACTACTATCGATTAAGTAAAGCATATCCATGGTTGAACGTTTTTCCATGGAATGGTGAAATTGTATAAAATGTTACTTTTATGAAAATTTCACAGTTCGGAGAGGAATCCTGTACTTCCTTGAGCTGTGGTTGATAGCCCGTGGTGCAGAAGTAGGCTTATGAGTTATCATCTTGAGGTAATAGTTGCCCTCTTCTGCAGAATTGTGTTTGATTTCGTAATGTCACTTCAGGTTAATAAGAAATTAAGCTCAAAATCAAACCAATCACGAATATCGTGGCATGCAAAACGGAATAATAATAACTTTGTATTCAATTCCTCAGCTGATCTTATTACACTAACGGAGTTAGTTAGGACACACGCTTGCCAAATTACCTAGACGCATTCTATATCAGGAATACTGCACATCACTCTGGGTTTGTAAGTGGTACTGAATAGACCCACTAATAGTGCCCACACACAATTTAATACTTGTGTTTTGTAATGTGAAGCCTAACACCAGATGAATTATTATTTAATCTACATAAATTATACATTATAGGGGGATAATTATTAATAATTATCTACATAATTATTTATAGGGTCCAAAACCTGTAATCTAACCATGAAACGTCTGTACCTGCCTTCTTTTGCTGTAGTCATCCATCCGTCTCTTAGACGGCCTAAAAATCCATGCACCAAGATTTTCACTGGCTTGTCCACACAAAACGTTGATTTGTTGAATGCCAAAGGATCCAACGTAAAAGGAACTCCTTCCGTTGAGGTCCTCCAAGTGTGTAGTTGGAAATGAACGTGATTTCGGATGTCTTGTATTTCTGGCTTGGTGATTGCTGACACTGGATCCGTTATTCCAAGCAAACTTAATATTTCTGAGGTTTCGTCGATCACTCTGCCTAACGCACATCCTGGAAATGAACGGAGAAAATTATCTTAGAAGAAATGTTACTTTTTCACAACTTATTCCACTTTAAGCATTACTTGTCCTTATTTTCATCCATGACATCAATGTATATTTTTTATCTGACGTGTAAAATTTGTAAATACTAACCTGCTAAAATGAGATTTGGAAGTTTAATCAATAAATGTTTATTTACGGATGATGTTTGAATTATTGGACTTGACTACAAATCATATTGAACCTTATGATTAATATCATTGACAAGAAATACATTTCGCAACTGATGGTATATAATGAATAATAAACGTGAATAATAAATTAATAATAAATGAATAATGTATAATGAAATAATAAATGTTAAATGTTTATGTATAACAGGTACACCCGGGGAAATATCATAATTAAGGTTATAGGCTTTTTAGGTGGAAATTTTAGGTGGACGGACCCAAATGAGGAACTTGCACTTATCTGAAATTCGGCCTGAAACCTCTTTTAATGATCTCTAGACCATTTCCGATTCACAAATATATAATGAAACCCAATAAAAAAATTATTTTCTTAATTAAAATTGAATTTAAAAATCAGGAGAGGGGGAAGACGCTGAGAACGCTCTGTGAATGGCTGACTTGCGTGTGACGCCACGTTTCGCTTCCTCCAAGGGGGTAGCGCAGTTTCCTCTCTGCTACCAACTAAATTTGAGAAAAATTTGTTTTTCTCGTTATTTAGGGTGATCCTTTACATCTTCTTGCACAACGCCTTGTAAAACGCCACTACAACCTTATCTTCCTTTTCCCTCATTGGCACTCAGCCAGGAACTATTTTACACAATACTTCAGGTCGAGTCTTCTGCAATCCTCTCGGTCCATAAGCTCCCTCCAATGTCACTCCCGTTCTTGGATGATCTTTTTCTGAAGGATGTCTTCAACATAGACAGTTACAGAAGTCCAATATTGCTCTTGTTTAAGCATTTTGGCTACTGCCACCTCCGGTGTTATGTCTTGAGGTGACACTTCCAGAGCTGACGGCGTTGTCACGAACGGAGTCAGCGCACTGCGACGCTTCCCGCTACAGCGACACTGTCGCTGAGCGCCTTGTGATAAGATTCATTACGTTGCCTGACTCCATATCAGCCGGTAAGATTCCATCTCAGTCCCATTATTAACGATCTTGATATTAATTGATTGATTCCTGATATCATACCTGATCCTGATTACTACCCAGACTGATTACTACCCATCTAACCTACCCCTTGCGGTGTCTCTGTATTAGTATTGAAGAGTTGATATAAAACTTTCCAGTCTAATAAAAATCCCTTAGAATTCATCTCGGTACAATTACATATTTGGTTCCTTGAATAAATCGAACAGCCATTGCCTTTGAATCTAGGTACCTATGATTTTCTCCTTTCTCCTTCATATTAGAGTAATATTAGAGAGAATTTCGGTGCATTATAGCACGACAAGTGTTTCGACCCTTATCAGGCAGCCTTCTTCTTTCAATAGCCCATCGCTTTCATACAAAGAAAGTGTAAAACACATACTCTGTTACCTGGAAGTTTGGACACATTGGGACGTCTACTATTCCACTTTATGCAGGTAGGCGTAAAAAAGCCCATATCCTAAGAGAAACTGAGCCAGGGAAAAGTTTAGTTCTCCATGTTTTCTCTCTTAATCATTATCATGACCTAAGGTATCAAGCGCGCTGTCTGTCTCCCACATTGCTCTTCAGTCCACATTTCCACAATTAAAATCGCTATTATTATTCGGTAAAATTATTATGGTATCAGAGGAAGAATTATTCTAATTTCTAAAGAAGCCCATCAAGTTGAATGAGGCACAATTATGAATAGCAATTACATTAAAATATGTGATTCTCTATGACCAATTGTGAACTGTGGACAAAATCAAGTGAATTCTCTATGCTTGTAGATTGAATAAAAAAGTTTTAACACAGAATATGTTTTAGCCTTGGCTTCTCCAACCGAAATCGAAACGTTTTGTGTTAACAAAAATGTAGGTATTGCGTTTTTGTGTAACGAAAATGTGTTGCAACTGATGATTTCTGCTTACAAACGAATCGTTACTAAGGAAATGGTACTTCGTCATTTTTCATCCCACAAAATTCGTTGACTATTCGTTCGAAAACTCTCGATTTATCCAACCATATTATGTTAACTACTGCAATGAGCGTGGCCAACAAGCTGAGTTATGAGTATGGTTATATGAATAATTGATTACACACAGGTGATCATTCTCAATAATTGATATTGTGAACATGATTGCAACCGCTTGTTAATTTCTGATAATTCATGTCATATGAATAAATGAAAGCGTATGATGAAGAGGAGGAGGGGGGGGGGGGCTGTAAAATATGAATTTTTCGTTTGAGGGCTCAAATAAAATCTTATGACGAAGAATTTTCAAATATGGTGCTGGGGATAAATAAATAAAACAACTTGAAATCTAACAATAAGTTACCTAAACCGCAAAATCTGAGTCATGCTTATATGCGGGTTTCACAATTTTATGTGAAACGCGTGAGTTAAAACTCATTCTGTGATTCGAAAATTTCATTACACAAGTATGTAAATAGAGGAAACGGAGGGTTTAGGGGGCTTGCCCTCTGGCGATACGCAGAGAGTTTTTTTTTTCCTCCCAACCATATATTTTTTATGAATTTGACGATAGGTTAAGCTTGGATTTTAAATAATCTCTCATACATCAGATTTCGGTAGCATCAATCACAACAGATTCATAAACTAGTACCCAAGTTTTACACGCACGTTAGTTCCACAATTTTATTGAATCGTTTATTTCAAAGAAATTATCTGAAACCAAGTACTCAGTTGGTTGTTCGCGTGTAAACGCTTAGTTTGGGGAATAGAAATCAATCATGTCCAACTTTTGCAATGATGCTATAGATGGGGCGTTGAATCTAGCATTTGGATCATAAAACCGTCAAACGCCTGCACTTACTGCTAGGTTTCTGCAGTAAACCGGAGGGAATATTACAGTTGCCTTTACGGTTGTATGGCCAATATACCACTCTTGAGGCTCGGTGAGTTCATGTTGTTATGTGTTGTGTGAGTATGTTGTTATGTGTTATCCTGTTCGTAGTTTATTCAAGGTACCCATAGAAATGTTCTTATTTCATGTGGTGGCTCATTTTAAGGGATTGCTCACCATGGTCTATACATATCAATATGAAACCCTACCTTTGCCACCACATAACCGCTTGAATACAAAATGACGCCACTCAAAGATTACAGAAAAGCCAGCAATTTCACCAATTTTGAGACAGTTTTTCGGATTACTCCTCGAATTGGTGCATTACACCAAGCGCAAAACCCACCTCTGCCACCTCAAACTATATGGGTACGCCTGGCAGTCCTAATCCTTGTACTAATACCTACTAAATTGGACTTTTGGTGATCAAAATTCCAGCCATTTTAAAATTCCTGCCATTTTCATGTGCAGTGCCCAAATATCGATTCAAATATACACCTTGGCCACTTCATACCAGATGCGTACGACTGGGAGACCTGCCCCAAAATTCGAATTTTCGGGGGTCGAAATTCCAGTCATTTTAATACGGTTGAATCTTTCAATCTTTCATTTCCACAATCTGTACCTACCTAAATTAAAATTTAAATATCCACCTCTGCCACCTCATAGGTACCCGATGGGTGCGTCCGGCAGACCAAGTCCAAAATTCGAAGTTAGGGAGTTGAAATTCCAATTCATTTTAAAACAAATGATCCTTTGATTTCTAAACTCTGAGCATAAATACAAACTCAAATGCTCAGCTCTGCCACCTCATACCAGATCACCCCACACTTCACCAAACCATGTATGTATTTTAAAGGTTTTTCGTCCGAAATCGTCCTCGATTTTTGTGGATAATATCGTATTTGCTTCGAGCGGATATCTCTGAATGATTCGAAACATCGAAAACTATCAAAATCCCTACCAACCGCAGCGACATCCAGTCGATAGCTACTAAATTGTGGTCTATACAATGTTGACGATCTCCAGGATTTTTTTTTAGTGAGTTTCAAAGATTATATATATATTTATTTATATATATATTTATTTATTTATATATGTATTGTATACGTATATACGTTGTATATACATATATGACGTTTCAAAGATCTTAAGAAAGTTTTATTTTTCAAATTCATTCATGTTTAGGCAGTTTCTATGATCATTAGACGGTATTTTATTATAATTTAAGGACACTTTTCTTTCAGGAAATTTAAAACTGTTTTCGACAATAAAGTCATCAGTAGAAAATTTATTGATTTGGTATTCATATATCAAATAATCACTAAGAGAAAAGAGAGATATTGAGAACCAAGGATTTGTTTTTGTGCTATTGTTACTTTGCCGCGTTTCTTTATTTGGAGAGTTTAAACTTTAATAAAAAGGCCTATCTCTCCATAATTTGGTTTTTCATGTTTCTCCCAAGGAACTGGAGGTTGTTAGCAACGTAAAGATAAACAGACAATTTTAAATTTGATTTTTATAAAAAACTAGCTGACCCGGTGCGCTTTGCTGCAATCAATAAAAATAGAATTATAATGAATAGTCAAATCAATCATGTGGAATTTTTGTTTTACTTATTTATTTATCTCAAAACATTGAGGTAAACTCTACTTTTGGCATTGAAAATGTCTTAGTCGACGGGTAAACCGGAAATTTCGTTACGGAAATTTTGTTACGCAAAGAAAAAAAGTCACGCAACCTATAAACAAGTAGGGTGTTGTTATGATTGTGTATACTAGCATTGAAATTACTGAGACATCTTCAATGCTCATAGCTCTTCTCTCATAAGAGAGAAAAAGTACGAGCGGCCTGCCGCGTTTTTTTAATTAATGAAAATAAGTCAATACCAGTGGAACTTCCAGCATGCCCTCAATTTCGGAAATAACGTGATTTTTTTTCCCCCCCGTCTTGTACATGAATAAATGGATTTCGTAGTAATCTGTACCTTGAGCGGGGAACGTTAATTGGCCGTGTGAAAAACATGGTTCTTTTAAATTGATGCCGCAGACTTGGAGCGTCTGTCCTTGCAATTTGTTGATGCTCATTGCAAATGCAAGGCGGATAGGAAACTGCAAACATTTGGATTCCAATGTAATGTCTGTTAGAATCATTAGAATTCTCGGTATCAACAAATTCCTAATGTCCCAAAGAGTCTCCCTATCAAATTTCAACCTCCTTGGGAGAACAGGAGAGAATTTAGGTCACTCTGCTGATTAGAAAGAGCTCATCATTTTAATGTTCTCTTGATGTCCCAGAGAGTCTCCTCATCAAATTTCAACTTCCCAAGGTAAACAGGAGAGAATTTCTTTTACTCAATCAGTTGAAGAGCTACATGCTAAATTCCAGCTTCATAGGGTAAGTATCATAGGAAATAGCTTTAGAAGCTACTCAGCTGATGGGCCCTAGGCATATCGTAGCTAATTAAGCCCTAATTCTCCTACCTATCTTTCTAACTGCCTTCGTTTTCTGTCCTCGAAATAGATCATAGATCACTTTAATTTTATGAAACCAACCGTATAATTGGCCTTGGAAACCACAAAAAATGTTCCTAAGGAAGACTGGAGTTTCGAAGAAGGAAGAAGTTTAGACAATTTTACTATAGCCGATGTTCTATTCCGGAACTTGCACGTCAATTTGCGCTCACCCTCATGAAAATCGGTTCAGCCGTTCTTGAGTTGTAAACTGCGTAACTAACACGACTTTCTTATATATATATAATATATACCTATATATAATGGACATTTATCTCGTAAAACTCGATTTTACTCCCATATTTATAAATCTTAGAGAGCCCGGAGTAGTTGCAATCGACTCAGCGCAAAAAAAAAAAAACTTTGACTGTGACACCCCGCATGACCTATTGTTAAAATTTAGTCAATTATGGGCATTTTCATCTATTGTCAAATAACCGATTTTTTAGCATTTTTTTGGGACACGAAATTGTAAATTTGAACCTGAAATTCTGGTGCTATTGGGCTGGCCAACGAACTCGACCTGTCTGTTGCCAAGACGGATTTTATTGCGTAGAAACGAACTTTTTACGCCGTATTTTAAACGAGTTATCGTCTGGAAATACACCCAATAAATAAATATATAAATATACGACATTAAAATCTAGAATTATGTTATTTTATGTATGAGACGAATTTGTAGGGGGTTCCCACCCCCTCCCTCTTACTTTTTAAATTTTGAAGCCATCTAAAAAGCTTAAGTTTTCTTTGAAAAATCGTTACAACCAAATTATGGAGGGACAGGCCATTTCATTACTATTGATTCGCTCGTGCTGTAGAGCAAGATGCGATAACATTATTCTTTTCTGTTCGTTGAATAACACAAACAGCTCAAAGACAACAGAGGCGCAAGTTGCCGATATTAAATTAACAAAAATTAGAAAGGAACTGGAAACAACAGCCTTTCTGTGAGCGAAAAACTGAGTCAACTGGTCCGTTCAATAGTACATAGTTAATGGCGTAAATTAATTCAGTAATTGGTTCTTACCTTCAATGAAAGCTATGCAAAACAGGCAGATTACTGTTGAAGTTGACGATGCGACCAGTATATCCATTTTCAAAAGTGGTTATTAAATAATTTGTATCCACACCTTCACACCTCTATGACGAACTTCTTAAGACTATTAGGATAACCGCAATACCCGAACCTGCCGCCCTGGACATCTTGAATGAACTGGCTGGGAAAAATGCCGAGTGTGCGAACTCTCTCTGCGGATCGACTGCATAGGTGTTTATGAGTGAAAGGTCCCTCGTACATCTACAACCGGAATAAGTACTGGAGGACCAGTTGTGCTCTTCATATTTAAAACACCTCGAAAATGCCCCGTTTCTAAAATTTCCTAGCGTGCTAATATTTTATCGTTATTATTTTAAAGTTAATTAGTTTAATTAGTTAATTAGTTTAACTACATTATTTTAACACTAGTAATTAGTTTAACACTAGTTATTAATTATTAGTAGAAAAGGGGTATTATAGCCGTCGGTACGGCGGCACTTGGGGATGGAGATGCATTTTCTTTCCGCTTCAGTGGGTGTAGAACCCGTTTACAATAGTCATTCATTTTCAGATTTCATTATATATATACATATATTTTTATTTATTTATTTTTGTACAAAATTTTGATATGATGAATTTCCATGTCGAAACTTGTGTCTCGCTGACTTGGGTGAGGATCAACTGACCACGAGCCATAATATCAATCATAATGATGGCAAAATCGTACTCAAATCTCTTCTATTTTCCGTAGGACGTCGAAATTTGATACGAAGCATTTATGGGACAACAAGAAACGAGCAGAGTGAGGAGCGCCATCCTGTTCAGCTGAGTGAGCTAAAATCTCTCTTTTTTACCGTAGGGCGTCGAAATTTGATAGGGAGCCTGTCTGGGACATCAAGGGACGAATGAAATGACGGACTCCACCCAGAGCTCGAGCTGATCGATTCTAAAAGTTGGTACTGCTTACGCAAACTCCGTGAGTGTTTTCAAGTTAATTAAAGAGTTTTTACTTTTTACGAAAGCTGACCGTACTCCGATGACAACCGAAAACCTAACGAACCCGTTCCGAAAACAAATCATGGCGGACTGCAATGTCGAAGCTCCATAGTCGCTGCCCCCACGGCCTCCGGCACCGTATACGCAAATGATAACCTTAGTGAATTTACTCTGATAAGAGCTTCCGAGCAGGGATACTCGTCTAGCGTGAATCAACCCTTTGAGTAAACATCGAATAGATGAACCGAGATCGAAACGTAAAAAGAAAACAATCAAAATAGGTACGCCAAAAGAGCTTTTGCACACTTTGACCAATATTAAAGTCACTAGGAAACCAAGAAGTACAATTTTTTTTCCTAATTGGGGTTGGTGTAGTGTTTGACGCACTGACAACGAGGCTGGGCTTTCTCGTCCTTTGTGTCGGGCTCACCACATAGTCGTGTAGTGGCATACCGACTGTAACACCCATCCCCTCTCTTCTTATGGAGAACTGTCCCGGGACTACGTTTTTGTATTACTTCAGGGTAGCTCCTTTGATAGGCTGTTATTCTGGCTTTCCTTATATTCTGTTTCCCATTCTCTGTTTCTCCTATGGCTTCAGGACTGTAGTTACATATCCCACCACAGCGTCCCAGTTTCCTCAAGACTCAGCCTCTTTCCTATAACCGTTTCGGTGTCCATGTCACCCATCTCTTCTTTTAATGCACTTCGAGGAGATTCCCATCGTGGACACACAAAAAATGTATGGTGTGCGTCATTATCTTCAATATGGCTGAGCACAAAGTTAGGCGCACTCGCTTTCCCAATTTTGGACAAATAGGCTCTGAAATAGCCATGTGCAGTAAGGGACTGTGTCAGGTAATATCCTGTATCACCATGTTTTCTTTGAACCGTTTCATTTTTGCATGGTTTCATCCCTTTCTTCCTGATTTACTGTTTTAGGAGCGTCTTCTTCCTTTCTCAGGTAGATTTTTCGTCTCTCCTTGGCTAGAAGGTCGATGGTTATTACACCGGCGATGGCTTGTGCAGCTACTCCTCATACCTTCCTATATGCATTGCGTGTCCGTAGGGCTCCTCTTATCTGAACTGCTCCCAATATCCACTTATATTTCTGGTAGTTTAACGCTTCCGCCCATACCTCTGCTCCGTAAAGGATGATGGCCTCCGCTGTCTTCATTAGGAGCCTTCGTTTTGCTGGTGATGGCCCTCCTACATTGGCCATGAGCCTGCTAAGCCTTCCGACCACAGCCGCTGCGCTATCGACCGCTCTGCATATGTGGGTCCAGAAGGTAAGCTTTTCGTCCAACATCACTCATAAATACCTAATGGCCGCAGATGTTTCAATTTGCTGGCCATCCACAACCATTGTTATCGGCCTTTCAATGCGCTTTGTTGTGAGGAGTACGATCTCTGTCTTCTGCGCCGCCAAAGACAGAGATCTTGTCCAAAATTCGCTTCATTGCCTTATTCAGTTTAAAATGGAGGAACTGTACAGTGAGCGCCGTTATCACCACCACTAGTTCTTCAGCATATGTTACCATGGCATTTCAAGTCTCAGGATTCCATCATAATTCAAATTCAGAGGTTAGGTCCCAGTACTGAGCCCTGTGCAGCCCCCAAAGTTATCCTCTTATTTTTGATTCCCTCCTTTGTATCATAAATCAGCCACCGATTGGTAAGGTAGTCCTTAAAGACTCTAAATAGGTATGCAGGTAGATACTTGAAAATCTAGTCTCAAAGCTTGAATTACGACTGCATCTCGCCATTTAGCTGAATTGAAAGCATTCTCAACATCAAGTGTCACCATCATGTACAGGTCCCTAGACTGATGATTCCTTGTTCTCATTGACTTAGCTGCGGTCATTACTTCATTCCTTGCATCAACAGTTGACCTTCCCACGGTGAAACCATATTGTCTTTGGGACAGTCCACCAGCCTCAGTGACTGCATTCAATGTTCTTATCATCAGCAGGACAAAAGTACAGACGGAAGGAGGAGGAGGTGACACATGAAACGATCGCGATTTTAATTGTTTCCAACTGTCTTATGTTACGAATTAATGCATAGTTTTAAAGGTCACAACTTTTTTTATGTTCTTTGAAAATGTAGGAAAAAACGTTGAAAATGTTCTACTTTCACTTTTTTGTGAGTCCGCCATTTTGAATTCTAGCTGTTTTGAGACGGCAGTCATTTTATTACTTGTGTGCATATTGTGCAATAATATTTTCTGAGTTTAACATGAAGGTGGCAAAGAAGAAGACGGAGAAAAACGTTTATTTTTAAAAACTGCAAATTATTATACAAAGGTTTATTATTTCTCTATTTGATAGCTTTTCCAAGCAGATTATCTAGGTGTAGAGAGTTATTAAACGAAGTCTATAGCACATATCTAAATACATTTCCGATCTAGTTGGGTTGTGGAAATGAGGAATAATGAGACGTTTCCCCTCGACTGTCAGCTTATTTTTGCTCGAGCCGTACGGCCTCTTCAGGAGCTTGAGTAAAATCGTTGGCTATGCTTGGGGTCACCTTCTCTGATTATATTCTTTGTCCTTCTTTGAAAGTTTTATGGGCATCATTGACTGTCGCATAAGAATCCTTCTTCTCTTCTCTTTCATGGAGGTCATTTTTTGTCATTAATTGTTGAAAAGGAACGTTTGTCACTGGTTTAAATATCAATTGGTGAAATGAATAAGGGGCTTTTTTGTGGAGAGATGTATAGAATGAAATTTTTCTTATTTGAGTAATAATAAATAAGCTAACAATCGAGAGGAGATGTCTTATCATTCCTCACCTCCACAATCCAAATAGATCGCAGAAATGGAGTCACCGAATCATCCAACAATTTAAAAAAATTGATAAAACTAAATTAAACACCTACTCCTACAGTTCACTAGTAGGCCTCTACGTAACAATAGCTGATATTTATCAACATAACTGCTCGGGTACATTTACCCTGTACGTAGCCAACCAAACGGAAATAAATTAAAGACAATAAAACACCTCCCTACGCTTGGGACACCTAGTCCATCAATATTGGTAAAAAAAGTTTCAATAAACTGGATTTCTTGGATCGGGTCCATAATTTTGGTTCAGAGTTGGGATTCATCTGGTTCGATTGTCTCGTGTTATAACGGGATTTTCACTATATTTATCAGTAATCTCACACTCATTTTATTCTTTGTCGTACCAAAGATCTGGCAATCGAGAAGTGCGAACGGATGAACGAACAGCGGGTGGGCAATTGACAGTTAGAAATGTAATCTATCCGTGACGTGACATTGAAAAAAAAAAAAAAAAAAAAAAATGCGGCAGGCTTCTCGTACTCTCTCTCATATGAGAGAAGAGCTTTGGGCATTGAAAATGTCTCAGTAATTTCAATGTTTTTTATTGTTTTTAAAAAAATAACAATTAGAAAACATAAAATAATAACTGACACACAATTACTGAATTTGCTGTAAGCCAGTCTCGACGTTGCCCAATTCTTCCACGAATATGAATTCACAGTCCTTTTTTTAATAACTGGTATAGTGAAGTATCCATTGACATCATATAGACAAAGTACTTGCAACCCTCTAGAGTTAAAATGTTTATCCATTGTTCGTTCTAATCATCTGATTTGGATAATATTCATCCAATAATAGATACTGTTCGCCCTTCACATATATCATCATCTTCATAGCTGCGTATCAGTGCACCCATCAATAACGCTCAACAAAGGCCTGTGATAACTGAAATAAGAGATTTAATTCCTAGTATCAAGTTTGTTTTGTAGTTTTCTACAATTTTGCCCGAACAGCGCTTCACATGAAACTTAGTAGTGACAACTCGTACTGATTTCTCCAACTGAACATCATATGATTTATTGACTGGATGTTGCTAGTATACACAATCATCAATACATCTAACTTGTTTATAGGTTGCGTGACGTTTTTCTCGTTGCGTAACAAAATTTCCGTAACGAAATTCCCGGTTGACCCGTCGACTAAGTCGAGACGTTCCAGACCTGACACGAGCACCTCCCACCCCACTGTCTTTTCCCCTCCGGTTGTTAGGAGTGTCTCAAGCCTGCCCTCTGCAGCCGCGCCAAACTAGCTCTCGTTACGTATACTGACGAAATGACAGTTCGACCTGCTATGAGTAGCGGAGTTCAATGATTGTTGTAGTCCTCTGTAGACTAGTGGATAGCCTAATAATCTACAAAGTCGAAGGTCCGAAGATCGAACCCAGGCTCGGTACACCATACTTTTGCGTTGAAATTCACCTCCGAAACGTATTTTTAAACGGCATTATTTTTAGCCATATTCTAGAACGTCATTTTGATCTATTCTCACATGTATTTTGCTAATGGATTGACTTCTTGATGTTATGTATTTTTGAGATGCGAGCTTGCGAGCATCCAGACCACAGAGCTATACAAATTACTCTGTTCTATTTGTCCAACCAATCTGAATTTTCGATAAGGGATTGACTTCTTGAATCAGAAAGAGATGAAATAGCTTTAAATACAGGCGTTCAAGTTCGATTCAGCATTTTTTGTTTGTACATTTTACAGTAACTCCCTACAGTTACGGATATTTACAGTTACGGGTTGTTCTATAATCTATATGGAGGAACAGGATGGAGTGGGAGTTACTCGCGTCGGGTCTGGAACGTCTCGTGTCGACTAAGACATTTTCAATGTCAAAAAAACTTGGAAAGTTTTCAAGATCTCACTTTTTTAATATTTTATCCCTTTGATTCTACCCCTTGGAGTCCATTTACTTCGAAACTGAAAATCTGTTCAACTTCATATTATCTTAGAAGCTATGCTTTTTAGAGCCGGTTTATCAATCACATTTATCCGATGGATAGGGGGGATTTATCTGAGGGATAGCGTTATCGACCAGATAACACAGTAGGGGGTGTTTATCCATCTGGCGTTTTGATTTATCCGGTCCCTGGAAGGCTGGATAATAGTTATTTAACTGGATGTTAATGAGATATCTAGAGCTTTCTAACATCAAACAATGTGATTGAAGTGTTATGTCGGTTGTTTATATGTTTTCAGGTGTTGTTGTCGGGATTCGGCCTAAAAGAAGAAAATGCTGTGATTCCATTTTCTTCTTTTGGGCCGAATTCCCGACAATATCACCTGAAAACCTCAAACAAGTTTATTTATTTACTAAAGTCTTATTTGAATCTCAAGTTTGATTGTCCTTATTTTTGTAATGGATATACTTGGGAATTTGTCTTCAAATAGCAGCAACGGCGAAGATTCTACCGTAGCAGAATTCGTTGAATGGAAAAGAAGGCCATATAACATACTAAGACCCGTGTAGATCACCTACTAAAATGAAATGAGTGCGTATTTTTATTGAGGTTTTATCCGCTAGGTAATTCGGCATTTATTAACGGCTCACATTCTTTATCTGACTTATAGCGCTATACTCAGCATAGCTATCCTGCAGTTAATGTAGATTATTGATAAACCGCCCTTAATGGGGAATCAGGCATTCGGTTGACTGGACCCCAATAATTACAGTTTCGAGATGAATCTCGAGAACGTATTCAGCTCTATCTTTGCAAGCATATTGATGAAAGTTGGACGTGAATGAAGCTTCCTCATGAAGACCACGAAAATCGTATTAATTTATTATGCGTACTTATTATTTTTAGAATGAAGGTACTAGAGGCATACTTATCTACATCATCTCCTGAAAATACCGTTTAGAAGGTCAACGTACCTATTACTTCGAAGTCTACAACCGTTCACTGATGACCTGATTATTCATATATAACGGCATGAACTCCACTTTTACTTCTTCTGCAACTACTAGTGATATACCAACTAGTGGTTCACGTTCAAAATGTGAGTAAAGCGGTTCATGACTTACTGGTGAAAGTGAACCACATGATTGCCATCGGATAGG
This sequence comes from Adelphocoris suturalis, assembly GCA_030762985.1. NCBI lineage: Eukaryota > Metazoa > Arthropoda > Insecta > Hemiptera > Miridae > Adelphocoris > Adelphocoris suturalis. The sequence continues at coordinate 110,256,963 of CM061043.1, forward strand.
AAAATAGCCAAATCGTGAAATGCGTCTGTCCTGCAGAAATGTGAAGTGCGGACGCATTTGATTTGCTGACTGAGGACTATCCTTTAAGGGGAAGTCAAATGAAAATTAAAAAATTTGAGAAAAATCGATTTTTTTTTTCTTTCATAAAACGATGTATTAACATCTTGGGAACAATTAAATTCAATAACAAAGTCAAATTTATGCTTACAAATGCGTAAATTGTTTGTTTAAGTACAGGCCGGCAGCATAGGCTGGCTAAATGGTTGCTCTGTCGTCTTTATTCTTAAATAACGGTTGGCCCTTTCTTTCTTTTTTTTTTTTTTTTTTTTTTTTTTTTTTTTTTTTTTTTTTTTTTTTTTTTAATTCGTGTAGAACCACCCATTTTCAATAAATAATCAAAAAAAAACGTAAAAACGAAATTGGGCCACTAAAAATCACAAAGAAACTATAAGATGTATGATAAGAGTCGAATGATAAGAATCTCTTCATCAATTCCATCTTTGTCTTTATTTGACTGGGGTACAACCATGGGTATTATGTTTATATTATCCATGGAAGACATAGTTAAGCTATCATGATACAACACTTCACTTCAGATAGGTCTAGGGAAAACAAAAACAGCTTCTATTTGCATAATGCGTTGCGACGTAATGAAAAGATGGATGCTGTTGGTTTTTCTGCTCTCCTGTAAAGTAATGTTTTTCCATGTTCACGGGCGTTTTTCTTCGGAACGGTTGGCCCTATTCGGTTGATTTTTGTTTTGTTTTGAAGAAGAGATCTGGCGCAAGATATTAACATAGCGGTTTTACAAAATGTTGATTTCAACTGCCGACAGACAAACTTTAAACCCTCCAACCACTCGACATTTTTTGATTCACGTTCGTTTACGTGCGTAGAACCCCTCCCAAAAAAATTATTAATAATAGGTAATAATTATATTTTTAAAACCGTCCGTCTAAGTCCAGAACTTTCTCCCAATGTTTATGAAACGGGATCAAAAATCACTGATGGGCGCTTGTTTAACCTGAAGGGTCGACATAACTTTCGATAAAAACTAAAGGGAACAATATTTAAAGGATCGTAATCGTGATATCAAAAAATTAAAAACTCCAGAACTTTTAAACCTCGGCGTCTCTTCAGTCGCGGGCATCCCTTTGTTTCCACCTAGAGCCAAACGGCTAAGATACCTACCTACATGACGTGGAGAACACGCTTTTACCTCTGGTGACGTTACTGGAGGCTCCCTGCCGAATTTCAACTTCGAAGGGTGAACGCGAGAGAATTTAGCTCACTCAGCTGATCAGAAGAGAGCCCATAAATTCATTAGTCTCTTGATGCCCCCCTACACAATGCTTTTAATTTATCCTTTTCAATAATGAACCTTTGTAATCGACCAAGAACCCCCCCTCCCCCCCTAAAATTTGTTTGCTTACGTTTCAAGATACATAGAATCCAAAAACCAAAACGCTGTGAGTTATTAGACAAAAATTTAATATTTCCATATTAAATAACCCTTCTATGCAGATTATCGGACTATAATTGATAAGCCCCTTCTGCAATGTGTCATCAAAACTGGGCGCTTTGCGATTCCCAAAGGGGATCACACTTTTACAGCTCCAGGACCCCATAATTTTACGCTTTTCAGTAAGGGTCGAAAAGTTTTGAACATTTTTCTGGATAGAAACCGGTTGGTCGAAAAGGAAAGAAATTACTCCGCGAAAGAAATTGCGTCCGTACTCCGTAATTCTTTTCCGTGTCCAAAGTAGTTGCGTCTAAATTTTGGTACCGCAACTGCCAAGGTATTGTCAAATGAAGAAAATTTCAAATCTCCGATTCTTCATTTTTAATTTATACACAATAATTATGACTTAGATGTCTTTGGTCCATGCGCCAAATTCAGTAATGACCAATACTTGGAAACAGCTTTCACTAAGCAATCTGTATTTCAGCTCTGCTGTTCAATTGGGAGAGATATTACAGCCTCAGCAGAACCTGAGTGATCAGTGCGCCTCAATACTCTGTAATTCTATTCTCTATGACCCAAAAGCACTCCACTTCAAATTCCAGCACCGTTGATCGATTGGGAAAGAGACCTTAGAGGTTCCAAAGCTGATAAGAGAGTAATACTTTGAAACTATATTCTAGATATCCCAAAGGAGCTCCATTTCAAATTTGAGCTCGGCGGGTTGATTAAGAAAGAAATTGGCATCTCGAGTACCTTAACGTGACGCACCTTCGTAAACTATTAGCGTAGTGCAAATTCGTGGTGGTCGGGCGAGTGGCTGGCTTTATCAGCAATATTTCTAGGTAGATATAGGCACCTACAGAGAGAAAATTAATGCAATTAGTGCAACTAGTCCATCAACAGAAACAGAAGTTGAAGTGGCTAAGTCGGAATTCCATTCCACACAGAATTTTTTGATCATTGTCATGCGTATTTTCCAACTGATTATAATAAAAATTTTTAATGTTTTTCTCATCACAATTCCTATGGTTGGTAGGTTGGTTTCCATCTATCGACATCCTTGGCAGATAAAACCAACTGCCTGTTCATATTACGATTATTAAAATGAAAAATAAATAAATAAATTGTAGCCGGGAAGGAAGAACAGCATATAAACAGCTTACAGCATACAACACTCTTCAGGCGCGAAATGAGCGGTGACTGTCGACTAGGTACAATCTAAAGTCGCTATTTGAGACAAATGGAATCTTTTTAAAAAAACGCTGCAATTTATTTCACAAAGATTTATTATTTTTTCAATTGAGTTTGATCGTAGTTTTAGTTGGCTTGCGTACGTCATAAGGCCCGTCCAGACTCCTCGGCGTGTCCTATTTCGAGTTGCCACAACCTATACTCTTCTTTAATTATATACGTATGTTTATATTTCTCCTATCTATTCAAATAATCATTGCCTTAATAATGTCATTTAAGTACGTACGAAAAGTGGGGATTTCATAACGGTTGTCCTCGAGAGTTGTAAACAAATCCTTTAACTTTGAACTGTAGGCGACGACATGTAGGAAAATATTCCGGCAGAATTTATTCTATTATTCTTGGAGACAGTCAATCAATAAGCATACTATACATACTATTAAAGTTATTTCTCCAATACAGGCGCTATCATTTTTATGTTCATGATAGCCTGATTTTTCGTTAATTAATGAAATTATATCAATTTATTGACGGCGAATGTTTGAATTATTGGACCTAGGAAAAGATAGGTAAAAACCTAAGAATCCCTAGTCATATTATAGAGGGATAGAGGAGCCGACCTGCAAGACACAAGCCCACGCGGTGTGGGCTTATGTTATTGTCATAATTAGGGCTCGGATTCTAACATATTTGATTTTTTTTTCCGGAAAAGTAAACATTGAAAGAAGGCTTTTGTTGGTAATTTCAGCACTCTGGGACCAACAGAGTTTAAATTTATCGAGCATAGAAATGCATAAAACCGCGGTTTTCAGAATAAATGCATATTCTAGTGGTTTTCGTCTAAATAGTTCGTTTTTCTTCAAATTTCCCCCGAATTCGTGCCCTGACTATTCATAAGCTTCGAAAACAGAAATTACTGAAAAGCGTATATCTGGTGCCAATAATAGAACCTCAGGTTTTTGGGGGGATGCATCTTAGACACACGGCGACAGAAAGTGAGCTGAGGGCGTCGGTTACGTTAGACACATGAGTTATCTTAGACACACGGATTGAAGAAAAATCAGATGGTCCCCGTCGCTACGCTCACATCTCAAACAAACTTAACATCTCTAGTCAGTCCATCAGTAAAAGTATAGATTAGATGGGAAAATAAAAAAATATAAATAGTTGGGAAATTCGGTGGGTCTAACGCCAAACTCAATTTCTGGAACCTTGTGTGTCTAACGCAACTTGTGTGCCCTAGTCATAATATATATAATTTGAGGTATTTTTATGTCCCACTGGGGCCTAGATAATGCAAATAATGTTACTGGCCTTCTGTTGTCTGGCAGTGAACTTGGGAGTTCCTCAGGAGCTAATTACTTATGTTCGTATTTCTTTGATAAGGCCCAAGGTGGAACTTTCGGACAGTTTTCAGTTCGTACAGATTCGGGCAGTTCCCCCTCTTCGCAATCTGTATTTCAAGTTTTCTGACAGAATCCTCGTTCAACCTTTTCGGGGAGTTTGGAAGAACAGGTTTTCCGAGAGTTTTGAAACGAAACCCCGATCTCCCCGAATTTCCAGGAAGGGCGTTTCGGACAGTTTCCTGGTCTGGCAGTTTCCCCCCGACCGAAGAAACGCCGTACCCACCTCATGGTGCCGCGGCGCCTCCTCTCACTCCACCCCCCGCTCACCCCCCTCACCACCCACCGTGACCCCCTGCCAAGCGTGCCAGGCGTGCGTCTAAAACGTCTAGCACTCAAAGATACTTTTTCGCCCGTTTTTGGCCCATAGCATCTATGCGAGTAAAGCGATCGGGATGGTTAAACGTTAGGACCAACTAGACCCCAAATGGAGTCTATGTGCGAAAGAACGGGTTTTTTAAGTAAATTCTTAGGCCTTTTATGGCCCGGACGGCGGACGGCGAACGGCGGACGGCGGACGGACATTTCAAATTTGGATTCTACGCACCTTGAAACGTAAAGTGACAAAGTTTGAGGGGGGGTTATAAAAATTTTTTGCTACACGATCACATAGGCTTATTATCTTTATAGGTATATAATTCCGAACGGTCTTTGAAATTGTGAAGAACTTCGCGGTCCGATTTTAGTGTTAGACTGCTCATTCGAATCAGCACGGCCCCAAGTTTGTTGCAAAAGTGTCGCCGTTCGTCTCTATACCCGCCTTGATCGTGTTCTAGGCGGTCCTTATCAACGAGAGTTGTTTATTAGGCTATGGCGGTAACAACAGTTGCCATCAATTCACGGTAAGTAAGAAACGTAGTGTAGTTACTAACATCTAGGAGAGATATTTCTGAACGACGAAATTGAAACTGAAGAACTTAGCGGACTTTATATATAATCCGAATCAGCACGGCCCCATGTTTGTTGCAAAAGTGTCGGTAAGTAAGAAATGGGGTCTTTTCTGAACAGCTGAGTGAGCTAAATTCTTTCCTGTTCACTGTAGGAAGTTGAAATTTGATAGGGAGACTCTCTGGGACATTAAGAGACGAGTAAAGTGATGGGGTCTTTTCTGATCAGCATACATTACTTACATTTTGATCGGTATTTCCTCTTTTTTAATCATTTAATAACATCGCCTTAGCTTTGCACCACGTCACATAACGCCGCAAATAGGTAGGACTTATATCGTTACTATAATGTGCTGAGTTCCTGTTAGGTACTACTGTTATACTGACTAGATTAGGGCTTTCCAAGCCCTAACAGGCCTCTAGTTGGAAATAATAAACCAAAAACGGACGGTAGACCTACGGTCCTACAGTCAGATCATTTAATAACGATTAATTATACATGTTATTAGTTCATTATGGTTACTTAGCAATAGTTTATAACTGAGCGTAATAAATCAGCTTTCCTTGACACTATAGAGGCTTGGGGATTATGAGATGCTGTGATAAAATGAGAGCATTCCAAAAAGTGGCGAACGATTTCTGTGCGATGAAAACTGCGGAAGTTCCATTCCCCTAGCAACGGATGGGTTGAACGTGAACATCATTAGAAATTGGTGACGTGACGCTGCGTGACGGACGATTTTTGGTTGACCCCCAGAGCAAAGTTATTCATTATTACATGATAAAAAGAAGGCAACTACTACCTTTGTCGGCCTTGCAAAGAGATAAACATGTAATTAAAAAAAGGATCTTTTATTTAAGAAAAAAAAGACAAATATTTTTACAAAATCTAACTTTATTTTTATCGCTTTGTTTCTTAATATTTTCTCCAAGTGCTGGTTCGCTGATTTGCTTCAGGGTCTCCGAGGAGTTCCGAAAAATATTTACAAAAACAATATAGCTCCCCTTGGGTGATGGATAACGTGAAATGTCAGTGGGACTGCTATTACTTTCCGAACATTTATTCAACTTTCATGGGTGATATTGGAGTTTTTCTGCGTAAAACCATTCAAATAGCTGTTTTTGAACGATATTTCATAAATCAACATTGTATGACTTGGATTGTAGGACTTGTAACATATTGTCAGATATATTCCACACCCTCACATTGACGGTAATACAGTTTTGAGTGTAGAAAAATATAAGTACAAAAGTAAAAATTACTTTTCGGCAAACATTTCATATTGAAATTATTTTAATATAAAATGTTTATCTTCGCAAATAACGATTCTTTGATCGATATTAAGGTAAGTTTCACCGTTGCCCAACTATTGTATATTATATAAACAAAATTGCGTAGTTAACATTAATGAAAACGTTTTATAAAGATAAAGTACATCAAGGGGTGGTGGAAGGGAACGTAATAGAGAGGGGTTACTCACTTTGAGTTCAGGTGGTTTATCAAATCGTCACTGTGCTTTCGGTTGATGTGCCGAGTCACATAAGATTTCTGAATGGCTTTGAAACCACAAATAAAGCACTCGTAGATCTCACAGGCGGCGTGCCGCTTCTTGTGAACAGCCAAGTCCCCGGCTTGAGCCGACTTGTAGTTACACAGTTGGCATTCGTAAGGTTTCTCACCAGTGTGGGTGCGGATGTGGCGTGTGAGATCGCTGTGCTGAATAGCTCTGTAAGAGCAGTTCGTGCACGGGTAAGGTCGCTCCCCAGTGTGCTTCCTACTGTGCCGGATGAGGTTGCTGTGGTAAGCAGTCTCGTACACGCACTGGTCACACTTGTAAGACTTGGGGCCTTGCAAACTAGAACGAGAGTATTTGGTATCATCCTCAGGTTGGAGGTGGGCCTTGCTCATCGGCAGGCATTTTATAGGCGGTATGACGATCTTCCCGTCTTCCATGTCCGTCGGTAGTTCTTTGCCGATATGTAGACGAATGTGACGCTTGACATTTTTCAGGTAGGAGCTAACGAATTCGCAAAGAGGGCAACTGTACAATTTCGCTTTGCCAGTATGAGCCACCATGTGGTTCTTTATGTGCCAGAATCTCGTCGTCTGGAAACCGCACACTGCGCACGAGTATGGTGTAAAACCTAAAAGACAAAACAAATCGCATGAAACATTTTCAATGAGTAGGTCAAACCAAATAACACGACAAAATGTAACATGTGACATTGTGAATCTTTTTTTTAAATGGAAATAGGCTACTTCATTCTAAATTGAAATTTAACACAGAAAAATAATGCTACATTTTTAAAAATTTGATAAATATTTTTCTATTTATTATTATTGGATTTTATCGCTGAGTCTCCATTCAATGTTTGGTACTCAAAATGGTAGTTAGTGAAGAATGTTGTCTATTTCCACGACAAAATAAAAAGCTACAATGTTGAAACAACAATTTCGACGGTTAGGTCATCATCAGTAACAAACAATAATTAGTTCAAGTTATTGTGGTTCGTGGTGATGACCTAACCGCCGAAATCGATTGAACATTGTAACTTTCTATTTTTTCAAGGAAATAGACAATGTTGGTCACTAAATTCCGTTTTGAAATGGGTTTCCACAATTTTGTCTCGAGGGATTTAGTTCGTTTTAAATTCAATACAGACTTTGCTATTATTGACCAATTTATGATGTGAATTTCCCCTCCTACTCACGAGTTGGTAAACATATTAATAAATTCTGTACTCCACGTTATTCCAGTTAGATTCTAGCGAGGCAATGGCGGATCAGAGGAACAATCACTAGTACTAAAGCCACACGCTGTCCATGGATTTATTTACTCTAGGCTAAATTGTAAACCCTCTCCCCCCCCCCCCCCCCCCCCCGTTAGCACCTAATGGTATTTCTAGAAACAAATAAAGAAGGGCAATCTGCTGAGCATTAGCATTCAATCTCCAACATAGAAAACTCTTAGTCTCTAGTCAGGAAGAGGATCAGTAAGAAAAATCAAAAACACTCCACAAGCAAGAATATATCTGCTGCTGTGCCGTTAATGTAATGAAGAATTACAAGCGGAGGTAGTATGGACCACCTCGTCGTATTAAATCAACAACCGAGGAGTCTGAGCTGACTTTGAGGTTAGAGGAAGCTCTTTATATCTCCTCAAGTGAGGCTGTATGACGATGTCAAAAAAACAAAATACGATTTAACACCTTTGAACCCGACGATCGTAAGATATTTCCCAACCAAGAGAGTTTCTTCTTTATTGGCAATCATCATACTTAAGGTTCTTTTAAGGCCGACAAGAATATTTTTAAGTCAGAGGATTTTATGTGCAATAATAATGACATCTGTCCGAACCCCTGTACCTACGACGGACTATTCTGGTGAGGGTACTGTCTTTAATATACATGTACTACTTACCCCCCAGAGATTTAACATGTTTAACTCCCACAGAGATTTCAGTTCTTTGAAATGTTATAGTGAGTGTGTGTGGTGGAGGGGGGGTGAAATATGGTACGGAGCCTTCCTCCAGATATTTTAATCAGTGCTGAATCTATTGCCAAACCTGATAACAAATGTTTTATAGCACTATAAGTATCGAAGGAACATTAAAGCCTCTCCCATGTTCATGCTACGATTTATTGGAACAGTTTTTCGTTAAGACTTTTCAAGAAGGTGTTGGAATAATGAAATCTAGATTAATTCATCTATGAGAAATCCAATAATGCACTGATTTCAAGTACCTAATACTAATGAGTCAGATCACGAAAAATGTAATGGAAAAGTATATTGAAATACAAAAATGAATGTTTGAGGTCGAATGGGAATATAAAATGAATGTGAGTTCCCATTTAATAAACATTTTGGTATTATTTATTTTTATTTATTTATTATAATGCATGCATTACAGGGACGTCCCTTCGTATGGATTGTACCAATATGATTTTGGCGAGAATAGATCGTGATTATACTGGATGTAGGTACCCCCTCCATCATAACCTAATATGAATGTGCTTCGAGAAACCCCTCCCCCCCCCCCCCCTCCCCTATCTCACAACCTACACTCAAAACCATAATAAGGTATGAACTGCTTTTACAATTGGTTGTAATTATCACGATATATCAAAATCCCCCCCATCGCCTAACCTTCCACGTCATTATGAAATTTTAATTTATCAAGAGTGGTTCTACCATGAGACCAAATACTTCAAGCAACATTGTAAAATAGTCTAAAAAATATATATCGGTATCACGTAGTGAGCAACATGTTAAGTACATTTTCTTTCAAGTAGATTAGTGTTTCACAAGGAATTATGGAATAAGAATTTTGGGAGGACATACAATTATTGAACGGAGAAATTAGCGTTAAGAGCTGGTTGGGGTGGTTCGATAAGTTAAAATCCTATTCTAGCTCACTCAGCGTCTTAGGATTGAAAGGTGGAGTTCACTGCTGAAGTGGTTCGGCAAAATCCTGTCCTACATGTCTCACCGAGGTTCCCTTTCAAATTTCAACTTCTTAGGATAAATTGCATAGAAAGCCCTAAGAGCTCGCTCAGATGATTGGGGTGGTTCGGTAAGCCAAAACCCTGTCCTAGATGTCTCATCAAGATTCCGTTTCAAATTTTAGATTCTTAGGATAAATAGAATAGAAATTAGAGCTCGCTCAACTGATTGGGGTGGTTCGGCAAGTTAAAATCCTATCCTACTTGGCTCACAGAAGCTCCGTTCCTAATTGAAATCGTAGGAAATTTTTTTAATCACGAAATCAGATCACTGCTGATAATCAATGACGATTTTTGGAACCACTTCATTTTGATTGGCCAGTTAATCATTTTGCGACCCACACCGTCAAAATCGGTCCAGCCGTTCTCAATTTAAAGCCCTTAAATACATACATACTTACCTACATACATAAACGGACAAAGTAAATGAAAGAAAAAAATGAATCTGAGAATGAAATTTATTGTTTGAAGGAATAAGAAAATTTGCTAATAAAACAACAACAAAAATCCAAATTGGTTGAGAAAAGCATGAAAGGTAGGTTTCACCTCACCTTCTATCACTCCTCTTTACAAAATCCATCATCAAAATGATATCCCCGAATTTTAGTACATCAAAACTGAAAGATTACAAAAAAAGGATGAGAAAAATGAGAAAATCATTATTACCCCCTCGATTTATCACCACCGTTAGTAAATTTAAACCTTCCAAGGTTTTTTTGTATAACAAAACTGAAATCTGGATCGAACAAAAAACAGTAACGGGAATCAGAAGAAATATAATGAAAACATCAATTTACTACTGCTACCCCCTCAATTCACCCCCTTCCATTACAAACTTTGAAACATCAGAGATATATTTACCACCATATACATTTATTTATATATTTACTACCACCGTCAGTAAATTTGAACCTTCCAAGGTTTTTCGTATAACAAGACTGAAATCTGGATCGAACAAAAAACAGTAACGGGAATCAGAAGAAATATAATGAAAACATAACAATTTACTACAGCTACCCCCTTAATTTACCCCCTTCCATTATAAACTTTAAAACATCAGAAATATATATATATATTTTTTTTTAAACCCGAAAACCATATGATAATTGAGTAGACATCGCTGTTCATCATTATTACCCCCTCTATTCATGCCCTTCTATGATGAAATATGAAATTCCTGATATTCGTTCCAAAACTATACCAACCTTTTGGTAGAACAAAATAAGAATCACGGAAATTGGTCGAGAATTGTAGATTGAGCAGCGCTTGAATGAATTTGTAACCACCCCCCTCCCCCCCCCCCTCTCCCCCCCTCATAACCGGAAATCCCAAGGTTTGTTGCTCTACCAAACTAAAACTAAGATAGAACAAAAATGAATCACGAAAATAGGTTGAGAATTGTAGCCTGGTCAGCGTCCATGAAGCTTGTCATAGAGAACAACATGTTTCCGGCTAACTCCCTCCATTTTTTCCCTTCTGTCATGAAATTTCAAGTTTTCAAGGTTCGTTGCTCAACCAGATTCAAATTGGGATCGTACAAAGAAAAAATTTCGAAAATCGGTTGAGAGAAATGTGGCCTGGGTAGCTTAAAAAAAATTTGTCACACACACATCACATACTCTCTCTTTCTCTCTCACACACCCACACTCATACGAGAGAGAGAGAGAGAGAGAGAGAGAGAGAGATGATTCGGTCTTGGAATAGTCATAATTTGTATTCGGTTTTTCTTTTTATTATTATTATTTTATTTTATTTTTTGTTTCAATGCTTGGGTAACCATATCCTACTCACCTGGATCAATTCCAATAGGACGTGCCTTTTATATACGCCTTGCCTGGATATTATTGATTCTTAGGGATGTCCTAAAATACTGAAGTAGATGGTAAGGAAGTTGAAAATAACCTAAACAATAATTTTAATCATAATTTACTAGGAATAAACTTCTGGCGAGTCCCCGTTTTCGTAATGAGCATACAAATACGAGTAGAAACAAGTTAACAGAAAGAGAGAGAGAATTTAGCTGGAGACGGAAAACATCTTTAAATAAAATTAAACAGTAGATGAATAAACTCATAATTTTCGGATTTTGAACATTTAAGAGGCAGAAAGAATTACGATTTAATAAGTATAGTTACATAAATTGTTAAATAAAGGAGTTGTATATTTACTTTTATATGAGATCATCGTTGCCCAGAAGTATAACGTAGACTGCAGAGGTCTGGTCTGATCGCAATTATTTAAGCTCACAGAACCCCGAATGCCTGACTCATCTTGTACAGACTTCAATACTAGGAGGGCCCATGAACGTACCTACTTGAGTGATCGATGTTTGTTGTTTTCACAATCTCAAGAAATGATTACCTATTGGCCTTTGGTCAAGGTATACTTAGCATTTGAATCTCTTTGAATAACATAAACGTACATAAACCTACCAAGGAAGTTTTCACAGGTCCATCTGTAGGTGACAGCAGTTGTAATGAAGCCTTTTTGTAATAAACAATTTCGCGAAGTCAACATTGCATTGGAATTAAATCAGCTGACACGATCGTCGTAGTTTGCAAGACGAAATTCCCCATGTTCGTACCAGTTCCGATTGTACTCATGATGACTATATTTTTTCCTATCAAAGTTCTAGTAAATGCTAAGAGTGAACGGATGAACGAACAGCTGTTCGGGTTGTTTCGTTCGATTCTTTTCGGATGGTAATTATAAATTGAGATCCAAAAATACACTGCCAAGGAAATGGCACATGAGCTTCCTCGTGACCGTCACAGTACGTCACCATTAAATTCCAGAAAACTAGAAACGACCGGTTCTGGCATCAGGGAATTAATAAGGTGCAAATATCCCTGCAAATAAATTCCCGGCATGATGGGCACAATCACTGGTAGTACCGTATGATTCGTATGGCACCTCAAGGGACTCTACCGGGATCATCTCTGAAAATTTGAACAAAATCGGATAAAATTAATTAAGCTGTGACCGTAACAAAAACATCACTTTCGCGCATGCGCCTAGCGTACCACTGGTGATGATCGCGAAGAATGTGATACGGGACCTCAAGAAACCTTGCCCGCATCATCCCTGAAAATCTTACCGAAATCCGTTCACAATTGTCTGAGTTATGACCGAAACAAGAAAATTTTGTTTCCGTCATTGTGGGAGGAAAAATCAAACTTTTCCAATAAAAGGATAAGTTTTCGTTGGCCAGCGCTTTTTGAGCATGTTAAATTGCTGAAATTTCAAAAATATGCTCAAAAACCGCTAAAAATAGCTAAAAACTGCTAAAAATTATTAAATTCATATTTTTTACCAGAATTGAAATCAGATATTTTTTACCAGAATTGAAATCAATCATCTGCGCAGAGGCTACCGTTGATTCGATCATGACGGAACTGATAGGGGACCATGTAGAGCTATACCCGCACGATCCCTAAAAACTTGAAGAAAATCGCATCAAAATTGTGGAAATTACGGCTGTTGCAAGGACCGTAACAAGAATATTTCGTTCACGCATGCGCAGAGCGTACCGCTAATGCAGGGGGGGGGGGGGTGACAATTTGTTTTTGGTCGATTACAAGGGTTCATCATTGAACATAATCATTTAAGGATGGTTTTATCTTATTGGGTGTAACCAATGCCGATTGATAGATTCGTACTTAGTGATAGATTTGATACATCCGGAATATTTATCCCAACCAAATTATTCACTACTCGTTCGATGACTCACCAGCTTACCTCAAAAGATCAGGCTGCCTAAATTACTGCCGTAAATTATAAACAAATGTTCACATGTCGAGATTGGTGAATAGTTAATTTGTATTCTAAACGTTTACTAATACTTTGATGAAACGTGTTCAAAATATGATGCACGTTTTAACTAATCCCCAATTTCGCTCATAAAATCATGCAGTAAGGCTGACAACCCCTCACACCCCCTCCCCCTTGGCCTTGCATATCTCTGTTGCTCTCGTTGACGCTACCCAGAGAAAAAACATCGAACATGCCGGGCCAGTTTCATCAACAACCTAACCATGGTTAAAGTAGATCATTGTTTTACGGAACTAGAGTTTTGAACGTTGATTTAAAACAAACGGGTTTCACCAACGTAATCAATGGTTACACTGTTATCAGTAAACATCGATTAACAGCGTTTCCGTGAAACGTCGATTTAAAATTGAAGACTAAAGAGGAAAAAGGGGATAACTGTAATTTTTCTTGAAATTTTGTGACGGATTCTTACAGACTTTGTGACGGATTTTTTCTCGAAAGTTAGTGACGGATTCTCATAGATTTTTCTATGGCGAACACGATAGGCACTTCAGAATTGGGAAAAACGAGTCCGAAGAGCCGAAAGTCGCTGGCGAAAAAAGTGTACAGGAGAAGAACGGGACTCTCCAAGCGGTATTGGGGAAAAGGGGGCCAACTTGAGCGCCTCGAGAGTTGAACGTGGACATAAATCATCCCAGACTGACGGACCATCCGGACACCTACAATAGAGCCTGGAACAGCTGTATTGTAATTCCGAATCCCCCAAAGATTAAGAAAAATATGAAAAAACAACGATTTTCGAAGACATTACCAAGAACCAAACAGCAGCTCCGTGATAACGAACGAATTTCACTTCCCAAATCGAGCATTCAAGAAATCAGTTACGATCACGAGGGAAAAATTTGATGATCTGCAACAGTTGATGATGTAGTTTTGCTCTTCCGAAACGAGTGCATATTTCAGCAAAATCAGACCTAAATAAATCAGCAAAGAACAGAGACCTTAGTCCTAAAAGCGTATATTACGATTATCCCTGCTTCAGAATTTTTCGATTAAACAAATTACAACATTTAGTTTCTAAACATTTATTTTCAACAAGAATAAAGTATTGTATTTTATTAAGTTTTGAATGTTTTATAAATAAAATTTATGTTTTGGGGCTGAAAATATTTTGTTCAATATCCATTCCTCATTCCATGGAGAAAACGCAATGCATAGAGATACCCCCTTTTTCACCAGTATAATTGGGACTTTCGGTGTTAGCTGGCTTCCTGGCCCGAACTGTGAATTAACTGTAGAAATTTGAGAATACAGTTACATTCTATAGTACTTGAACAACATGAATTTTTAAATTCCATTCGTGAACACTAGTGGCGTTTTCCATACAAAAAATGCTCTGCTGCACAATTGCGAAAATGGCACTTATCCTCCTTTTTCCCTAGTATCCACCTCTGTTCTCGCTTTACAGGCTGCGCTCCCGATGGGGAGCAAGTGGATGATCGTACAGCCATCCGAGTGGTCTCATTCAATCCATGGAGCTAATTTCTATAGGAATCAAACTAAAACCGTGGGAACACTGGATTCCAAAAGCATCTGGGACCTATCCCAGTTGATTCTGCGTCCGAAATTACTTGGGTGACGACGACACCCCACTTACCTATGGCAGAAATATAAGTAAACAGCTATTTCATCCAGAGGGTTCAGACCTGCCCATGTAATGCAATTTTAATTTAAAAACGATTTGCTTGGAACTATCTGAGAAGATTTTGGGAAGAAGAAGAACGAAGGATTTTAGATGGGCTGGATCAATTATTTTTGCTACATACTATAGTATGATATAATATACTAAAGATACTAGTGTGTTCAAGGTAGGTCAAATGTTATATGGTGTGAACGTAATAAAATATAATATAAAAAATATATATTATATCCGTTCCATTATGCCCCTAATGCCGTACCCCCCCTCAGGTTGGCGCAGCAAATTATATGGGTATAACACGTTAAAGTAATAAATATCCATTCTCCTACACCCCTCTGCTACGCCCCTGGTCACTCCAGCCTTCACAAGGTTGGACGCGGCGCGCTCCTCTCACTCCACCCTCTCACCCCCCTCACCACCCACCGAGACCCCCTGCCAAGCGTGCCAGGCGTGCGCGCGTGTGTAAGTCTACACTCAAAGCCTCGAAAAAGACACTTTTTCGCCCGTTTTTGGCCCATAGCATCTATGCGAGTAAAGCGATCGGGATGGTTAAAAGTTAGGACTAACTAGACCCCTAGTCGGTCGGCGGACGGACATTTTAAATTTGGATTCTACGCACCTTAAAACGTAAAGTGAAAAAGTTTGAGGGGGGGTTATAAAAATTTTTTGCTATACGATCACATAGGCTTATTATTGGAAATAATAAACCAAAATGTTATATTCATATTTTTATTTTTCAAATTCATTTATGCTTAGGCAGTTTCTATGATCTTTTGACGGAATTTTATTATAATTTAAGGACACTTTTCTTTCAGGAAATTGAACACTGTTTTCGACAATAAAGTCATCAGTAGAAAATTTATTGATTTGGTATTCACATATCAAATAATCACTAAGAGAAAAGAGAGATATTGAGAACCAAGGATTTGTTTTGTGCTATTGTTACTTTGCAAAAAGGATACTTTAATAAAAAGGCCTGTCTCTCCATAATTTGATTTTTCATGTTTCTCCCAAGGAACTGGGGGTTGTTAGCTACGTAAAGATAAACAGATTTGATTTGATTTGATTTGATTTTTATAAAAAACTAGCTGACCCGGTGCGCTTTCCTGCAATCAATAAAAATAGAATTATAAATCTGTCGTGTGGAATGTTTGTTTTTGCTTATTTATTTATCTAAAAACATTGAGGTAGACTCTATTTTTGGCATTGAAAATGTCTTAGTCGACGGGTAAACCGGAAAGTTCGTTACGGAAATTTTGTTACGCAAAGAAAAAAATTCGCGCAACCTATAAACAAGTTAGGTGTTGTTATGATTGTGTATACTAGCAATGAAATTACAGAGACATTTTCAATGCTCATAGCTCTTCTCTCATAAGAGAAAAAGTACGAGCGGCCTGCCGCGTTTTTTAATGAAAATAAGTCAATACCAGTGGAACTTCCAGCATGCCCTCAATTTCGGATATAACGTGATTTTTTAGCGAATTTTTGAAGAAAATTAAGCTATTGCTCTCGCCTCAAAATTTATAGAATGTGAATTTTTGAAAAAATCTTATGCAGAAATCCGTTTCAGGCTATTCTGAATCATATTCTGAAGTTTAAACGCATTTTTTTATGTATGTATGTATGTATGTATGTATGTATGTATGTATATATGTATGTATATATGTATGTATGTGTCATTCCAGACGATAACTGTCCGTAGAATTGTGCTAGAAACTTCAAACAAATTTTAAAATGTTAAGGACACAAAACGAAAGTTCAAGTTCGTTGGCCAGCGTGATCGGATTACATATTCGGGTTGAAATTTTCAAAAATGTAGTCAAAAATTTCAAAATACCCTGTTTTTTTGCGATTTGTTGTGCGAAATAATTTTTTCAGCATACTAACATGTGGTATATTCGGAATCAGCGTAAAATTTCCTATAAGAATATGTATCAAGTTTTCAAAAATTTCAAAGTTGAAAAATCAGTCGAAATCGAAATAATGCCGTTCGCTAGTTGTAAAAATCGTAATATTTGCATGAACCATTGTCCAAATTCAGATTGAACTACTCTTATGGAAGTATCCCTGTATAACCAATCCTAGAACCATGCTGTTTAAAACGTAGGTAGTAGGTGCTTTAAAAAAAAAAAAAAAAAAAATGTAATCACAACTGATGAGTTTACTCTGTGCATGTGTTAATAATTTGATTCCATGTTTGTCTATCAAAATCATAAACTAAAATTTCTCAACACGATCAATAGCGACTGAAATGTCGAAGATTTCTTCAAAGATTCGCTCATGCCATGCTGCATGACTGGACTTTTTTGGGTTTTTTTCGCCTCGTGCATGAATAAATGAATTTCGTATCTAGTAATCCGAACCTTGAGCAGGGACCGTTAATTGGCCGTGTGAAAAACATAGTTCTTTTAAATTGATGCCGCGGACTTCGAGCGTCTGTCCTTGCAATTTGTTGATGCTCATTGCAAATGCAAGGCGGATAGGAAACTGCAAACATTTGGATTCCAATGTAATGTCTGTTAGAATCATTAGAATTCTCGGTATCAACAAATTCCTAATGTCCCAAAGAGTCTCCCTATCAAATTTCAACCTCCTTGGGAGAACAGGAGAGAATTTAGGTCACTCTGCTGATTAGAAAGAGCTCATCATTTTAATGTTCTCTTGATGTCCCAGAGAGTCTCCTCATCAAATTTCAACTTCCCAAGGTAAACAGGAGAGAATTTCTTTTACTCAATCAGTTGAAGAGCTACATGCTAAATTCCAGCTTCATAGGGCAAATATCATAGGAAATAGCTGTAGAAGCTACTCAGCTGATGGGCCCTAGGCATCGTCGTAGCTAATTAAGTCCGAATTCTACTACCTGCCTTCATTTTCTGTCTTCGAAATAGACCATAGATCACTTTAATTTTATGAAACCGAACGTATAATTGGCCTTGGAAACCATGAACAATGTTCCTAAGAAAGACCGGGTTCTCGATGGAGGAGGAAGAACAGGCAATTTTGCTATATCCTATATTCTATCCCAGAACTTGCACGTCAATTTGCGCCCACCCTCATGAAAACCGGTCGGTTCAGCCGTTCTTGAGTTATAAACTGCGTAACTAACACGACTTTATTATATATATATATATATATATATATATATATATATATATATATATATATATATATATATATATATATATATTTTAGTTCAACGATTTTGAATTCGTTATTTTGAACCTGAATTTTTAGCACTCCCTAAAGAACCTCTCGTTGGAGAAACGTTGGAGGAAAATTAAAAAGTTCTCAGTCATGTAACACGGCTAATAGAGCGAATTTTCGATCAAAGCTGTGAATAAAACTGAAAGAACAGCCGAGTGACGAGATCGCAAATCAAATTTTAGGACACGCAGCCAATCTCGAAAATTTGGTCAATTATGGACATTTTTCTCATAAAAATCGATTTAACAAAAATTCTTTGACAGTGTCACCCCGCATGACCTATTGTCAAAATTTAGTCAATTGTGGGAATTTTTCTCATACAAATGGATTTTTCTCACTTAATTATTATGAATCATAGAGAGTCGGGAGTGGTCGTAATCGACACAGCGCTAAAAAAATTTGGGACACTAAATTGTAAATTTAACCTGAAATTCTGGTGCCATTGGGCTGACCAACAAACTCGACCTGTCTGTTGCCAAGTCGGATTTTTTAGCGCACCTAGGAACGAACTTTTTACGCCGTATTTTAAACGAGTTATCGTCTGGAAATACACCCTATAAATAAATTTATAAATATACGACATTAAAATCTAGAAGTATGTTATTTGATGTATGAAACGAATTTTTAGGGGTCCCCGCCCCCTCCCTCTTACTTTTTAAATTTTGAAGCCATCTAAATAGTTCAAGTTTTCTTTGAAAAATCGTTACAACCAAATTATAGAGGGACAGGCCATTTCATTACTGTTGATTCGCTCCTGCTGTAGAGCTAGATGCGTTAACATTATTCTTTTCTTTTCGTTGAATAACACAAACAACTCAAAGACAACAGAGGCGTAAGTTGCCGACATTAAGTTAACAACAATTAGAAGAACTGGAAACAACAGCCTTTCTGTGAGCGAAAAACAGTGTCAACTGGTCCGTTCAATGGTAGTTAATGGCGTTAATTATTTCAGTAGTTGGTTCTTACCTTCAATGAAAGCTATGCAAAATAGGCAGATGACTGTTGAAGTTGACGATGAGATCAGTATATCCATTTTCAAAAGTGGTATTAAACAATTTGTATCCACACCTTCACACCTCTATGACGAACTTCTTAAGACTATTAGGATAACCGCAACCCGAACCTGCCGGCCTGGACATCTTGAATGAACTGGCTGGGAAAAACGCCGAGTCGACTGCATTGGTGTTTAGGAGTGAAAGGTCCTCTGGTACATCTACAACTGGAATAAATACTGGAGGACCAGTTGTGCTCTTCACATTTAATACGCCTCGAAAATGCCCCGTTTCTAAAATTTCCTAGCGTGCTAATATTTAATAGTTAATAGTTAAAAGTTATTATTAAAGTTAATTAGTTTAATTGGTTTAACTACATTAGTTTAACACTAGTAATCAGTTTAACATTAATTATTATCCAACTTTTGGTAGAAAAGGGGGTATTACAGGCGTCGGCACGACGGCACTTGGGGGTGGGGATGCATTTTCTTTCCGTTTCAGAGGGTGTTGAACACGATTACAATAGTCATTCATTTTCAGATTTCATTATATATATACATATATTTTTATTTATTTATTTTTGTACAAAATGTTGATATGATGTATTACCATGTCGGAACTTGTGCCTCGCTTACTTGGGTGAGTATCAGCTGACCACGAGCCATAATATCAATCATAATGATGGCAAAATCGTACTCAAATCTCTTCTATTTTCCGTAGGACGTCGAAATTTGATACGAAGCATTTATGGGACAACAAGAAACGAGCAGAGTGAGGAGCGCCATCCTGTTCAGCTGAGTGAGCTAAAATCTCTCTTTTTTACCGTAGGGCGTCGAAATTTGATAGGGAGCCTGTCTGGGACATCAAGGGACGAATGAAATGACGGACTCCACCCAGAGCTCGAGCTGATCGATTCTAAAAGTTGGTACTACTTACGCCAACTCCGTGAGTGTTTTCAAGTTAATTAAAGAGTTTTTACTTTTTACGATAGCTGACCGTACGTCCGATGACCGAAAACCTAACGAACTAACACGAATCGGCTCCCGTTCCGAAAACAAATCATGGCGGACTGCAATGTCGAAGCTCCATAGTCGCTGCCCCCACGGCCTCCGGCACCGTATACGCAAATGATAACCTTAGTGAATTTACTCTGATAAGAGCTTCCGAGCAGGGATACTCGTCTAGCGTGAATCAACCCTTTGACATCGTAATAGACATTCGTAAACATCGAATAGATGAACCGAGATCGAAACCTAAAAAGAAAACAATCAAAATAGGTACGCCAAAAGAGCTTTAGCACACTTTGAGCAATTTTAAGGTCACTAGAAATTCAAGAAGCACAAACAAATTTTGTTTTCCCTAATTTATTGGGGTAGGTGAAGTGTTTTACGCACTGACAACGAGGCTAGGCTTTCTCTTCCTTTGTGTCGGGCTCACTACATAGTCACATAGTGGCATACCGACTATAACACCCATCCCCTCTCTTCTTATAGAGAACTGTCCCGGGACTACGTTTTTGTATTACTTCAGGATAGCTCCTTTGATAGCCTGTTATTCTGGCTTTCCTTATATTCTGTTTCCCATTCTCTGTTCGTCTCTTTGGCTTTCAGGACTGTAGTTACATATCCCACCACAGCGTCCCAGTTTCCTCTAGACGCAGCCTCTTTCCTACAACCGTTTCGGTGTCCATGTCACCCATCTCTTCTTTCAATGCACTTCGAGGAGATTCCCATCGTGGACACACAAAAAATGTATGGTGTGCGTCATTATCTTCAATATGGCTGAGCACAAAGTTAGGCGCACTCGCCTTCCCAATTTTGGACAAATAGGCTCTGAAATAGACATGTCCAGTAAGGGACTGTGTCAGGTAATATCCTGTATCACCATGTTTTCTTTAACCGTTTCATTTTTGCATGGTTTCATTCTTTTCTTCCTGATTTACTGTTTTAGGAGCGTCTTCTTCCTTTCTCAGGTAGATTTTTCGTCTCTCCTTGGGTAGAAGGTCGATGGTTATTACACCGGCGATGGCTTGTGCAGCTTCTCATACATTCCTATATGCATTACGTGTCCGTAGGGCTCCTCTTCTCTGAACTGCTCCCAATCTCCACTTATATTTCTGGTAGTTTAACGCTTCCGCCCATACCTCTGCTCCGTAAAGGATGATGGCCTTCGCTGTCTTCATTAGGAGCCTTCGTTTTGCTGGTGATGGCCATCTTACATTGGCCATGAGCCGGCTAAGCCTTCCGACCACAGCCGCTGCGCTATCGACCGCTCTGCATATGTGGGTCCAGAAGGTAAGCTTTTCGACCAACATCACCCATAAATACCTAATGGCCGCAGATGTTTCAATTTGCTGGCCATCCACAACCATAGTTATCAGCCTTTCAATGCGCTTTGTTGAGAGGAGTACGATCTCAGTCTTCTGCGCCGCCAAAGACAGAGATCTTGTCCAAAATTTTCCTCATTGCCTGATTCAGTTTAAACTGGAGGAACTGTACAAAGCGCGCCGTTATCACCACCAATAGTTCTTCAGCATATCTTACCAGGAATATTCTACATGGCATTTCAAGTCTCAGGATTCCATCATAATTCAAATTCAGAGGTACTGAGCCCTGTGCAGCCCCCAAAGTGATCCTCTTCTTTTTAATTCCCTCCTTTGTATCATAAATCAGCCACCGATTGGTAAGGTAGTCCTTAAAGACTCTAAATAGGTATGCAGGTAGGTACTTGAAAATCTAGTCTCAAAGCTTCAATTACGAGTGTATCTCGCCATTTAGCTGAATTGAAAGCATTCTCAACATCAAGTGTCACCATCATGCACTGTTCCCTAGACTGATGATTCTTTGTACTCATTGACTTAGCTGCGGTCACTACTTCATTCACTGAACCAACAGTCGACCTCCCCACGGTGAAACCATACTGTCTCTGGGACAGTCCGCCAGACTCAGTGACTGCATTCAATGTTCTTAACTTCTGCAGGACAAAAGTACAGACGGAAGGAGGAGGAGGTGACACATGAAATGATCGCGATTTTAACAACTGTCCTATTTTAGGAGGTAATGCATAGTTTTAATGGTCAAAACTTTTAGCATGAATATGCTTTAGCCGTGACCTAACTACCGAAAAATGTCCCACGAGAGTGCAACGAAAGTAGCGCCAATAATTGTGATGATTTCCGCTTACAACCGAGTCGTTGCTAGGGATATGATACTTCGTCGTTTTTCATCCCACAAAATTCGTTGACCATTCGTTCGAAAGCTCTCGATTTATCCAACCATACTATATTAACTACTGCGAAGTGCGTGGCCAACAAGCTGAGTTATGAGCATGGTTATATGAATAATTGTTTACACACAGTGATCATTCTCAATTATTGATATTGTGAACATGATTGCAACCGCTTGTTAATTTCTGATGATTTCATTGAGCTGGTGTTTCGATTATGTGATTCATAGCAGGTGATCCGAATATTGCGAGAACGGTTAGATTTGTGAAGCGGTGGTTAAATTATTTTAATAGGTAATTTCTATACTTTACACTATAGGAAGCTGTAATTTCGTATGTAGCCTCTTTAGCCTCTTTCTATAATAAAGTGAATGTTTACTCGCGAGTTTCTATTAGGAGATCATCATCTCACAAGAGCTCAATCGTCGTGATCATTTCTATAATAAAGTGAATGTTTACTCGCGAGTTTCTATTAGGATATCATCATCTCACAAGAGCTCAATGGTCGTGATCATTTCTATAATAAAGTGAGAGCGAGGAGCTAAAACATGATTCCATGTTTTAGGATTGATGGCAGAATGATAAACAGAGTTCAGAGGCCGATGGGGGGTCGGGTTCAGAGAATCGACGAGGAGTGAGTCGTGTACGGCTAAAGCATATTCATGTTTTTTAATTTTAGCCGTCAGGCTCAAAGGAACTGTGGCTTTTTTTTATGTTCTTTGGAAATATAGGAGAAAACGTTGAAAATGTTCTACTTTAACTTTTTTTGTGAGTCCGCCATTTTGAATTCTAGGCGTTATGAGACGGCAGACGTTTTATTACTTGCGTGCATATTGTGCAATAATATAGTCTGAGTTTAACATGAAGGTGGTAGAAGAAGAAGACGGAGGAGAACGTATATGTTTTAAAACTGCAAATTATTATACAAAGGTTTTATTATTTCTCCCTTTGATAGCTCTTCCAAGCAGATTATCTTGGTATAGAGAGTTATTAAACAAAATCTATGGCACATTATCTAAATATATCTCCGATCTAGTTGGATTGTGGAAATGAGGATAATGAGACGTTTCCCCTCGACTGTCAGCTTATTTTTGCTCGAGCCGTACGGCCTCTTTAGGAGCTTGAGTAAAATCGTTGGCTATGCTTGGGGTCACCTTCTCTGATTATATTCTTTGTCCTCCTTTGAAAGTTTTATGGGCATCATTGACTGTCGCATAAGAATCCTTCTTCTCTTCTCTTTCATGGAGGTCATTTTTTGTCATTAATTGTTGAAAAGGAACGTTTGTCACTGGTTTAAATATCAATTGGTGAAATGAATAAGGGGCTTTTTTGTGGAGAGATGTATAGAATGAAATTTTTCTTATTTGAGTAATAATAAATAAGCTAACAATCGAGAGGAGATGTCTTATCATTCCTCACCTCCACAATCCAAATAGATCGCAGAAATGGAGTCACCGAATCATCCAACAATTTAAAAAATTGATAAAACTAAATTAAACACCTACTCCTACAGTTCACTAGTAGGCCTGTACGTAACAATATCTGATATTTATCAACATAACTGCTCGGGTACATTTACCCTGTACGTAGCCAACCAAACGGAAATAAATTAAAGACAATAAAACACCTCCCTACGCTTGGGACACCTAGTCCATCAATATTGGTAACAAAAGTTTCAATAAACTGGATTTCTTGGATCGGGTCCATAATTTTGGTTCAGAGTTGGGATTCATCTGGTTCGATTGTCTCGTGTTATAACGGGATTTTCACTATATTTATCAGTAATCTCACACTCATTTTATTCTTTGTCGTACCAAAGATCTGGCAATCAAGAAGTGCGAACGGATGAACGAACAGCGGGTGGGCAATTGACAGTTAGAAATGTAATCTATCCGTGACGTGACATTGAAAAAAAAAAAAAAAAAAAAAAAACGCGGCAGGCTTCTCGTACTCTCTCTCATATGAGAGAAGAGCTTACGACTCCGAGGTGCCAGAAAAAATGTGAGGAGTTACAGAGTAAGGATAATGAATCAATGGACCCGGGATGGAGGATGGCGCACCTTTGCCTCTTCTCCGCGACTAGAAAAAAAAGACCCTGTTTTCTTTTAATTTTTGTCATTGTGTTGGTTTTAGTTACGTCGAATTTTTGTTTTTGTTTTATGTGTCGCAAGTTGACATTGTTTGTTTATGTTAACCAATTATGGTTTTAATAAATTATACTTGTATTAACTCTTGAGAAGAGCTTTGGGCATTGAAAATGTCTCAGTAATTTCAATGTTTTTTATTGTTTAAAAAAAAATAACAATTAGAAAACATAAAATAATAACTGACACACAATTACTGAATTTGCAGTAAGCCAGTCTCGACGTTGCCCAATATTCTTCCACGAATACGAATTCACAGCCCTTTTTTTAATGACTGGTATAGTGAAGCATCCATTGACATCATATTGACAGAATACTTGCAACCATCTAGAGTTACATAAAATGTTTATACCATTTTTCGTTCTCATCATCTGATTTGGATAATATTCCTCCAATAATAGATACTTTTCGCCCTTCATATATATCATCATCTTCATAGCTGCGTATCAGTGCACCCATCAATAACGCTCAACAAAGGCCTGTGATAACTGAAATAAGAGATGTAATTCCGAGTATCAAGCTTGTTTTGTAGTTTTCTATCATTTTGCCCGAACAGCGCTTCACATGAAACTTAGTAGTGACAACTCGTACTGATTTCTCCAACTGAACATCATATGATTTATTGACTGGATGTTGCTAGTATACACAATCATCAATACATCTAACTTGTTTATAGGTTGCGTGACGTTTTTCTCGTTGCGTAACAAAATTTCCGGTTGGACCCGTCGACTAAGACGAGACGTTCCAGACCGGACACGAGCACCTCCCACCCCACTGTCTTTTCCCCTCCGGTTGTTAGGAGTGTCTCAAGCCTGCCCTCTGTAGCCGCGCCAAACTAGCGCTCGTTACGGATACTGACGAAATGACAGTCTGACCGGCTATGAGTAGGTATAGCGGAGTTCAATGATTGTTGTTGTCCTCTGTAGACTAGTGGATAGCCTAACAATCTACATAGTCAAAGCTCCGGAGATCGAACCCAGGCTTGGTACACCATACTTTTGCGTTGGAATTCCCCTCCGAAACGTATTTTTAAACGGCATTATTTTAAGCAGTATTCTAGAACGCCATTTTGATCTATTCTCATATGTATTTTGATGTTATGTATTTTTGAGATGCGAGCTTGCGAGCGTCCAGACCACAAAGCTATACAAATCACTCTTATCTATTTGTCCAACCAATCTGAATTTTCACTAAGGGATTGACTTCTTGAATCAGAAAGAGATGAAATAGCTTTAAATACAGGCGTTCAAGTTCGATTCAGCAGTTTTTTGTTTGTACATTTGACAGTAACTCCCTACAGTTACGGATATTTACGAATGTTGGTAACACGGAGGGGTTGTTCTATACTCTATAGGGAGGAACAGGATGGAGTGGGAGTTACTCGCGTCGGGTCTGGAGACGTGTTCAATGTCAAAAAAACTTGGAAAGTTTTCAAGATCTCAATTTTTTAATATTTTATCCCTTTGATTCTACCCCTTGGAGTCCATTTACTTCGAAACTGAAAATCTGTTCAACTTCATATTATCTTAGAAGCTATGCTTTTTAGAGCCGGTTTATTAATCACGTTTATCCAATGGATAAGGGGAATTTATCTGAGGGATAGCGTTACCCTCCAGATAACACAATATGGGGTGTTTATCCATCCCCAATTAAACCCTGTGGTGAATTCCACTACAAACCCTATCTGGCGTTTTGATTTATCCGGTCCCTGGACGGCTGGATAACAGTTATAACTGGAGGTTAATGAGATACCTAGAGCTTTCTAACATCAAACAATGTGATTGAAGTGTTATGACGGCTGTTTATATATATTCAGTTGTTATTGTCGGGATTCGGCCTAAAAGAAGAAAATGCTGTGATTCCATTTTCTCCTTTTGGGCCGAATTCCCGACAATATCACTTACAAACCTCAAACAGGTTTATTTATTTACTAAAGTCTTATTTGAATCTCAAGTTTGATTGTCTTTATTTTTGTACCTTCCAATGGATATATTTGGGGATTTGTCTTCAAATAGCAACAACGGCAAAGATTCTACCGTAGCAGAATTCGTTGAATGGAAAAGAAGGCCATATAACATAGTAAGATCACCTACTAAAATGAGATGAGTGCGTATTTTTATTGAGGTTTTATCCGCTCGGTAATTCGGCATTGATAAACGGCTCACATTCTTTATCTGACGTATAGCGCTATTCTCAGCATAGCTATCCTGCAGTTAATGAAGATGATTGGTGGACTGGCTCTTAGTGGGCGGGAATCAGGCATTCGGATGACTGGACCCCAATAATTACAGTTTCGAGATGAATCTCGACAACGTATTCAGCTCTATCTTTGCAAGCATATTGATGGAAGTTGTACGTGAATGAAGCTTCCTCATGAAGACCACGAAAATCGTATTAATTTATCATGCGTATTTATTATTTTTAGAATGAAGGTACTAGAGGCATACTTATCTACATCATCTCCTGGAAATACCGTTTAAAAGGCCAACGTACCTATTACTTCGAAGTCTACAACCGTTCACTGATGACCTGATTATTCATATATAACGGCATCAACTCCACTTTTACTTCTTCTGCAACTACTAGTGATATACCAACTAGTGGTTCACGTTCAAAATGTGAGTAAAGCGGTTCATGACTTGCTGGTGAAAGTGAACCACATGATTGCCATCGGATAAGAAAACAGCCAAATCGTGAAATGCGGACAGTCCTGCAGAAATAATGTGAAGTGCGCATTTGGACGCATTTGATTTGCGGACAGAGGACTATCTCTTAATTTAAAGTCAAATTTGAGAAAAATTAAAAAATTTGAGAAAAATCGATTTTTTTTTCTTTCATAAAACGATGTATTAACATCTTGGAACAGTTAAATTCAATAACAAAGTCAAATTTATGCTTAGAAATGCGTAAATTGTTTGTTTAAGTACAGGCTGGCAGCATAGGCTGGCTAGATGGTTGCTCTGTCGTCTTTATTCTTAAATAACGGTTTACTGATCCTTTTTTTTTTTTTTTTTTTTTTTTTTTTTTTTTTTTTTTTTTTTTTTTTTTTTTTTTTTTAATTCGTGTAGAACCACCCATTTTCAATAAATAATCAAAAGAAAACTTAAAAACGAAATTGGGCCACTAAAAATCACAAAGAAACCGTAAGATGTATGATAAGAGTCGAATGATAAGAATCTCTTCATCAATTCCATCTTTGTCTTTATTTGACTGGGGTACAACCATGGGTATTATGTTTATATTATCCATGGAAGACATAGTTAAGCTATCATGATACAACACTTCACTTCAGATAGGTCTAGGGAAAACAAAAACAGCTTCTATTTGCATAATGCGTTGCGACGTAATGAAAAGATGGATGCTGTTGGTTTTTCTGCTCTCCTGTAAAGTAATGTTTTTCCATGTTCACGGGCGTTTTTCTTCGGAACGGTTGGCCCTATTCGGTTGATTTTTGTTTTGTTTTGAAGAAGAGATCTGGCGCAAGATATTAACATAGCGGTTTTACAAAATGTTGATTTCAACTGCCGACAGACAAACTTTAAACCCTCCGACCACTAGAACTTTGTTGATTCACGTTCGTTTACTTCGTAGAACCCCTCCCAAAATAATAATAATAATAGGTAATAAGT
Source organism: Adelphocoris suturalis (assembly GCA_030762985.1). Lineage (NCBI taxonomy): Eukaryota > Metazoa > Arthropoda > Insecta > Hemiptera > Miridae > Adelphocoris > Adelphocoris suturalis. The sequence continues at coordinate 110,285,076 of CM061043.1, forward strand.
ATATTTTAAAAACCGTCCATCTATCGTCCAGAGCTTTCTCCCAATGTTTATGAAACGGGATCAAAAATCACTGATGAGCGCTTGTTTGCCCTGAATCGTCGACATAACTTTCGATTAGAACTTAAGGGAACAATATTTAAAGAATCTTAATCGTGATATTAAAAAATTAAAAACTCCAGAACTTTTAAACCTCGGCGTCTCTTCAGTCGCGGACCCCCCTTTGTTTCCACCTAGAGCCAAACGGCTAAGATACCTACCGAAATGACGTGGAGAACACGCTTTTACCTCTGGTGACGTTAGTAAAGGCTCCCTGCCGAATTTCAACTTCCAAGGGTGAACACGAGAGAATTTAGCTCACTCAGCTGATCAGCAGAGAGTCCATAAATTCATTAGTCTCTTGATGCCCCCCTACCCAATGCTTTTAATTTATCTTTTTCAATAATGAACCTTTGTAATCGACCAAGAACCCCCCCCCTCAAAATTTGTTTGCTTACGTTTCAAGATACATAGAATCCAAAAACCAAAACGCTGTGAGTTATTAGACAAAAATTTAATATTTCCATATTAAATAACCCTTCTATGCAGATTATCGGACTATAATTGATAAGCCCCTTCTGCAATGTGTCATCAAAACTGGGTGCTTTGCGATTCCCAAAGGGTTCACACTTTTACAGCTCCAGGACCCCATAATTTACGCTTTTCAGTAAGGGTCGAAAAGTTTTGAACATTTTTCTGGATAGAAACCGGTTGGTCGAAAAGGAAAGAAATTACTCCGCGAAAGAAATTGCGTCCGTACTCCGTAATTCTTTTCCGTGTCCAAAGTAGTTGCGTCTAAATTTTGGTACCGCAACTGCCAAGGTATTGTCAAATGAAGAAAATTTCAAATCTCCGATTCTTCATTTTTAATTTATACACAATAATTATGACTTACGATATCATTGGTCCATGCGCGAAATTCAGTAATGACCAAGACTCGGAAATAGTCTTCACTAAGCAATCTGTATTTCAGCTCTGCTGTTCAATTGGGAGAGATATTATAGCCTCAGCAGAACCTGAGCTGATCAGTGCGCCTCCATACTCTGTAATTCTAGACTCAATGACCCAAAAGCACTCCACTCCAAATTTCAGCACCATTGATCGATTGGGAAAGAGACCTTAGAGGTCCCACAGCTGATAAGAGCCTAATACTTAGAAACTGTATCTAGATATCCTAAAGGAGCTCCATTTCAAATTTGAGCTTGGCAGGAGGCTGATTAAGTAATAAATTGGCATCACGTGCCCCTTAGCGTAACGCACCTTCGCAAACTATTTGCGTAGTGCAAATTCGTGGTGGTCGGGCGAGTGGCTGGCTTTGTCAGCAATATTTCTAGGAAGATATAGGAACCTACAGAGGGAAAATTAATGCATTTAGTGCAACTAGTCCATCAAAAGAAACAAAAGTTGAGTGGCTACGTCGGAATTCCATTCCACACAGAATTTTTTTATCATTGTCATGCGTATTTTCCAACTGATTGTGATAAAACTTTCTAGTAATTTCCTAATCACAATACCTATGGTAGATAAGTTGGTTTCCATTTATTGTCATCAATGGCCGATAAAACCAACTGCCTGTTCATATTATACGATTATTAAAATAAAAAATAAAAAATTAAAATAAATTGTAGCCGGGAAGGAAGAACAGCATATAAACAGCTTACAGCATACAATACTCTTCAGGCGCGAAATGAGTGGTGTCTGTCGACTAGGTACAATCTAAAGTCGCTATTTAAGGTAAATGAAATCTTTTTCAAAAAACTCGTAAACGAGTTCCACTATCTCCTTTACAATCAGATACCATGTTACCTACATGGATATGTCTTTGATTGGGGATTTCATAACGGTTGTCCTCGAGAGTTGTAAACAAATCCTTTAACTTTGAACTGTAGGCGACGACATGTAGGAAAAGAATTTATTCTATTATTCTTGGAGACACAATAAGCATACTATACATACTATTAAAGTTATTTCTCCAATACAGGCGCTATCATTTTTATGTTCATGATAGCCTGATTTTTCATTAATTAATGAAATTATATCATTTATTGTTTTATTTGATAACGTTTCGTCCTCTTACTGAGGACATCTTCAGATCTTGCTTTCTTGACATTGAGTTGACTTGGTGAGCCACTGTTTTATTTGACAAATCCGTTATATTCGGATGTTTATAAATTTTTTCCTGGACACACCAAGATCTGAAGATGTCCTCAGTAAGAGGACGAAACGTTATCAAATAAAACAATAAATGAAACTCGGCCCTTCGGGAATAGGAATGTAGTCAGGTACGTAAGGAGGGGGAAATTGGTAGCTTGAGATGTGAACATTTATCACATAAATCAAGCGCTTTCCAACGAGTGGCGAACGATTTCTGTGCGATGAAAACTGCGGAAGTTCCATTCCCCTAGCAACGGATGGGTTGAACGTGAACATCATTAGAAATTGGGACAAACTTTTGCGTGACGAAAATTTTTGGTTGACCCCCAGAGCAAAGACATATCCATGTCAAAAAAGAAGGCAACTACTACCTTTACCGGCCTTGCAAATAGATACACATGTCATTTTAAAAAAAATCTTTTATTTAAAAAAAAAGAAGACGAATATTTTTCAAAATCTAACTGTATTTTTATAGCTTTGGTTCGTAATATTATCTCCAGGTACTGGTTCGCTGATTTGCTTCAGGGTGTTCGAAGAGTTCCGAAAAATATTTATGAAAACAATAACATGACTCCCCTTGGGTGATGGATAACGTGAAATGTCAGTGGGGCTGCTCTTACTTTCCAAACATTTATTCTACTTTCATGGGTGATATTGGAGTTTTTCTGCGTAAAACCATTTAAATGGTTGTTTTTGAACGATATAATTTCATAACTCAACATTGTATCACTTGGATGGGGGTTGGGGGGTAACATGTTGTCAGATAAATTCCACACCCACACATTGACGGTAATGCAGATTTGAGTGCAAAAAAAAAAATTACAAAAGTAATAATTACTTTTCGGCAAACATTTTATACTGAAATTATTTTAATATAAAATGTTTATCTTTGCAAATAACAATTCTTTGATCGATATTAAGGTAAGTTTCACCGTTGCCCAATTATTGTATATTATATAAACAAAATTGCGTAGTTAACATTAATGAAAACGTTTTATAAAGATAAAGTACATCAAGGGGTGGTGGAAGGGAACGTAATAGAGAGGGGTTACTCACTTTGAGTTCAGGTGGTTTATCAAATCGTCACTGTGCTTTCGGTTGATGTGCCGAGTCACATAAGATTTCTGAATGGCTTTGAAACCACAAATGAAGCACTCGTAGATCTCACAGGCGGCGTGCCGCTTCTTGTGAACAGCCAAGTCCCCGGCTTGAGCCGACTTGTAGTTACACAGTTGGCATTCGTAAGGCTTTTCACCAGTGTGGGTGCGGATGTGGCGTGTGAGATCGCTGTGCTGAATAGCTCTGTAAGAGCAGTTCGTGCACGGGTAAGGTCGCTCTCCAGTGTGCTTCCTACTGTGTCGGATCAGGTTGCTGTGGTAAGCAGTCTCGTACACGCACTGGTCACACTTGTAAGACTTGGGCCTTGCAAACTAGAACGAGAGTATTTGGTATCATCTTCAGGTTGGAGGTGGGCCTTGCTCATCGGCAGGCATTTTATAGGCGGTATGACGATCTTCCCGTCTTCCATGTCCGTCGGTAGTTCTTTGCCGATATGTAGACGAATGTGACGCTTGACATTTTTCAGGTAGGAGCTAACGAATTCGCAGAGAGGGCAACTGTACAATTTCGCTTTGCCAGTATGAGCCACCATGTGGTTCTTTATGTGCCAGAATCTCGTCGTCTGGAAACCGCAAACTGCGCACGAGTATGGTGTGAAACCTATGAGACAGAAGAAATCGCATGACAAATTTTCAAGGAATAGGTGACGAAGATACCAAATAACATGCAGAAATGTAACATACCGTGACATTGTGAATCTTTTTTAAAATGGAAATAGGCTACTTCATTCTAAATTGAAATTTAGCCTATAAAAAGAATGGTCAATTTTTAAAAATGTGATAAATATTTGTCTATTTCGTATTATTGGATTTCTTTCTCTGAGTCTACATTCAACGTTTGGTACTCAAAAAGGTAGTTAGTGAAGAATGTTGTCTATTTCCATGACAAAATAAAAAGTTACAATGTTAAATCAATTTTGATAATTAGTTCAAGTTATTGTTGTTCGTCAAGATGACCCAACCGTCGAAATCGATTGAACATTGTAACTTTTAATTTTTTCGTGGAAATAGACAATGTTGGTCACTAACTTCCGTTTTGAAATGGGTTTCCACAATTTTGTCTCGAGGGATTTAGTTCGTTTTATATTCAATACAGACTTAGCTATCATTGACCAATTTATGAAGTGAATTTTCCCTCCTACGCACGATTTGGTAAACATATTAATAAATTCTGTACTCAACGTTATTCCAGTTAGACTCCAGCACGGCAATGGCGAATCAGGGGAACAATACACTAGTATTAAAGCTACACGCTGTCCATGGATTTATTTACTCTAGGCTAAATTGTAAACCCTCCCCCCCCCCCCCCCCCCCCCCCGTTGGTACCTAATGGTATTTCTAGAAACAAATAAATTAGGGCAATCAGCTAAACATCAGTAATCAATGTCCAACATAGAAAACTTTTAGTCTTTAGTCAGGAAGAGGATCAGTAAGAAAAATCAAAAACACTCCACAAGGAAGAATATATCTGCTGCTGTGCCGTCAATGTAATGACGACTTACAAGCGGAGGCAGTACGTACCTCGTCGTATTAAACCAACAACCGAGGATTCTGAGCTGACTTTGAGGTTAAAGGAAGCTCTTTATATCTCCTCAAGTGAGGCTGTATGACGATGTCAAAAACACAAAATACGACCCAACACCTTTGAACCCGACGATCGTAAGATATTTCCCAACCAATAGAGTTTCTTCTTTCTTGGCAATCGTCATATCTAAGGTTCTTTTTAAGAGCCGACAAGAATATTTTTAAGTCAGAGGATTTTATGTGCAATAATAATGACATCTGTCCGAACCCCTGTAAGTACCTACGACGGACTATTCTGGTGAGGGTACTGTCTTTAATATACATGTACTACTTACCCCCCAGAGATTTAACATGTTTAACTCCCACAGAGATTTCAGTTCTTTGAAATGTTATAGTGAGTGTGTGTGGTGGAGGGGGGGGGGGGGGGGTGAAATATGGTACAGAGGCTTCCTCCAGATATTTTAAGCAGTGCTGAATCTATTGCCAAACCTCATAACAAATGTTTTACAGCACTATATAAATACGGAAGGAAGATTAAAGCCTCTCCCATTTGCATGTTACGATTTATTGGAACAATTTTTCGTTAAGAGTTTCCGAGAAGGTGTCGGAATAATGAAATCTAGATTAATTCATCTATGAGAAATCCAATAATGCACTGATTTCAAGTACCTAATACTAATGAGTCAGATCACGAAAAATGTAACGGAAAAGTAGATTGAAATACAAAAATGAATGTTTGAGGTCGAATGGGATTTTAAAATGAATGCGAGTTCCCATTTAATAAACATTTTGGTATATAATGCATGCATTACAGGGACGTCCCTTCCTATGGATTGTACCAATATGATTTTGGCGAGAATAGATCATGATTATACTGGATGTAGGTACCCCCTCCATCATAACCTAAGATGAATGTGCTTCGAGAAACTCCCTCCCCCCCCCCCCTCTCACAACCTACACTCAAAACCATAATAAGGTATGAACTGCTTTTACAATTGGTTGTAATTATCACGATATATCAAAATCCCCCCCATCGCCTAACCTTCCACGTCATTATGAAATTTTAATTTATCAAGAGTGGTTCTACCATGAGACCAAATACTTCAAGCAACATTGTAAAATAGTCTAAAAAATATATATCGGTATCACGTAGTGAGCAACATGTTAAGTACATTTTCTTTCAAGTAGATTAGTGTTTCACAAGGAATTATGGAATAAGAATTTTGGGAGGACATACAATTATTGAACGGAGAAATTAGCGTTAAGAGCTGGTTGGGGTGGTTCGATAAGTTAAAATCCTATTCTAGCTGTGTCACAGAGGGTCTGTTCCTAATTTTGGCGTCTTAGGATAGTTTAGAAAGCGTTAGGAGTTCACTCAGCTGATTGAGGTGGTTCGGCAAGTCAAAATCCTGTCCTACATGTCTCACCGAGGTTCCCTTTCAAATTTCAACTTCTTAGGATAAATTGCATAGAAAGCCCTAAGAGCTCGCTCAGATGATTGGGGTGGTTCGGTAAGCCAAAACCCTGTCCTAGATGTCTCATCAAGATTCCGTTTCAAATTTTAGATTCTTAGGATAAATAGAATAGAAATTAGAGCTCGCTCAACTGATTGGGGTGGTTCGGCAAGTTAAAATCCTATCCTACTTGGCTCACAGAAGCTCCGTTCCTAATTGAAATCGTAGGAAATTTTTTTAATCACGAAATCAGCTCACTGCTGATTATTAATGTCGATTTTTGGAACCACTTTATTTTGATTGGCTAGTTGATCATTTTGCGACCCACCCCGTCAAAAGCGGTCCAGCCGTTCTCAATTTAAGGCCCTTACTTACATAAATACATATTACATACATACATAAACGGACTAAGTAAATGAAAGAAAAAAATGAATCTGAGAATGAAATTTATTTATTTTTATTTTATTTTATTTTTTAATGAAGAAGAAAATTCGCTAATAAAACAACAACAAAAATCCAAATTGGTTGAGAAAAGCATGAAAGGTAGGTTTCACCTCCCCTTCTATCACTCCTCTTTACAAAATCCGTCATCAAAATTATATCCCCGAATTTTAGTACATCAAAACTGAAAGATTTTCATTTGAAAAAAAGGATGAGAAAAATGAAAAAATCATTATTACCCCCTCGATTTACCACCACCGTCAGTAAATTTAAACCTTCCAAGGTTTTTTGTATAACAAGACTGAAATCTGGATCGAACAAAAAACAGTAACGGGAATCAGAAGAAATATAATGAAAACTTAATTTATCACTGTTACCCCCTTAATTCACCCCCTTCCATTATAAACTTTAAGACATCAGAGATATATTTACCACCATATACATTTATTTATATATTTACCACCACCGTCAGTAAATTTGAACCTTCCAAGGTTTTTCGTATAACAAGACTGAAATCTGGATCGAACAAAAAACAGTAACGGGAATCAGAAGAAATATAATGAAAACATAACAGTTTATTACTGTTACCTCCTTAAGTCACCCCCTTCCATTATAAACTTTAAAACATCAGAAATATATATATTTTTTTTAATCCCGAAAACCATATGATAATTGAGTAGACATCGCTGTTCATCATTATTACCCCCTCTATTCATGCCCTTCCATGATGAAATATGAAATTCCTGACATTCGTTCCAAAACTATACCAACCTTTTGGTAGAACAAAATAAGAATCATGGAAATTGGTCGAGAATTGTAGATTGAGCAGCGCTTGAATGAATTTGTAACTACCCCCCCCCCCCCCCCCCCCCTCATAACCGGAAATCCCAAGGTTTGTTGCTCTACCAAACTAAAACTAAGATAGAACAAAAATGAATCACGAAAATAGGTTGAGAATTGTAGCCTGGTCAGCGTCCATGAAGCTTGTCATACAGAACAATATGTTACCGGCTAACTCCCTCCATTTTTTCCCTTCTGTCATGAAATTTCAAGTTTTCAAGGTTCGTTGCTCAACCAGATTCAAATTGGGATCGTACAAAGAAAAAATTTCGAAAATCGGTTGAGAGAAATGTGGAATGGGTAGCTTCAAAAAAATGTGTCACACACATACTCTCTCTTTCTCTCTCTCACACACCCACACTCATACTACAGAGAGAGAGAGAGAGAGAGAGAGAGAGAGAGAGAGAGAGAGAGAGAGAGAGAGAGAGAGAGAGAGAGAGAGAGAGAGAGAGAGAGAGAGAGAGAGAGAGATGATTCGGTCTTGGAATAGTCATAATTTGTATTCGGTTTTTCTTTTTATTATTATTATTTTATTTTATTTTTTGTTTCAATGCTTGGGTAACCATATCCTACTCACCTGGATCAATTCCAATAGGACGTGCCTTTTATATACGCCTTGCCTGGATGATTATTGATTCTTAGGGATGTCCTAAAATACTGAAGTAAATGGTAAGGAAGTTGAAAATAACCTAAACAATAATTTTAAACATAATTAACAAGGAATAAACTTCTGGCGAGTCCCCGTTTTCGTAATGAGCAAACAAATAGAAACAAGTTGACAGAAAGAGAGAGAAAATGTAGCTGGAGACGGAAAACATCTTTAAATAAAATTAAACAGTAGATGAATAAACTCATAATTTTCGGATTTTGAACATTTAAGAGGCAGAAAGAATTACGATTTAATTAGTATAGTTACATAAATTGTTAAATAAACAAGTTGTATATTTACTTTTATAAGAGATCATCCTTGCCCAGAAGTATAACGTAGACTGCAGAGGTCTGGTCTGATCGCAATTATTTAAGCTCACAAAACCCCGAATGCCTGACTCATCTTGTACGGACTTGAATACTAGGAGGGCCCATGAACGTACTTGAGTGACCGATGGTTGTTGTTTTCACAATCTCAAGAAATGATTTTTGGACTTTTGTCAAGGTATACTTAGCATGAATCTCTTTGAATAACATAAACGTCACTACATACTTTTTCGTACCAAGGAAGTTTTCACAGGTCCATCTGTAGGTGACATCAGTTGTAATGAACCTTTTTTGTAATAAACAATCTCGCGTAGTCAGCATTGCATTGGAATTAAATCAGCTGACACGATCGTCGTAGTTTGCAAGACGAAATTCCCCATGTTCGTACCAGTTCCGATTGTACTCATGATGACTATATTTTTTCCTATCAAAGTTCTAGTAAATGCTAAGAGTGAACGGATGAACGAACAGCTGTTCGGGTTGTTTCGTTCGATTCTTTTCGGATGGTAATTATAAATTGAGATCCAAAAATACACTGCCAAGGAAATGGCACATGAGCTTCCTCGTGACCGTCACAGTACGTCACCATTAAATTCCAGAAAACTAGAAACGACCGGTTCTGGCATCAGGGAATTAATAAGGTGCAAATATCCCTGCAAATAAATTCCCGGCATGATGGGCACAATCACTGGTAGTACCGTACGATTCGTATGGCACCTCAAGGGACTCTACCGGGATCATCTCTGAAAATTTGAACAAAATCCGATAAAATTAACTAAGCTGTGACCGTAACAAAAACATCACTTTCGCGCTTGCGCCTAGCGTACCGCTGGTGATGATCGCGAAGAATGTGATACGGGACCTCAAGAAACCTTGCCCGCATCATCCCTGAAAATCTTACCGAAATCCGTTCACAATTGTCTGAGTTATGACCGAAACAAGAAAATTTTGTTTCCGTCATTGTGGGAGGAAAAATCAAACTTTTCCAATAAAAGGATAAGTTTTCGTTGGCCAGCGCTTTTTGAGCATGTTAAATTGCTGAAATTTCAAAAATATGCTCAAAAACCGCTAAAAATAGCTAAAAACTGCTAAAAATTATTAAATTCATATTTTTTACCAGAATTGAAATCAGATATTTTTTACCAGAATTGAAATCAATCATCTGCGCAGAGGCTACCGTTAATTCGATCATGACGGAACTGATAGGGGACCATGTAGAGCTATACCCGCACGATCCCTAAAAACTTGAAGAAAATCGCATCAAAATTGTGGAAATTACGGCTGTTGCAAGGACCGTAACAAGAATATTTCGTTCACGCATGCGCAGAGCGTACCGCTAATGCAGGGGGGGGGGGGGGTGACAATTTGTTTTTGGTCGATTACAAGGGTTCATCATTGAACATAATCATTTAAGGATGGTTTTATCTTATTGGGTGTAACCAATGCCGATTGATAGATTCGTACTTAGTGATAGATTTGCTACATCCGGAATATTTATCCCAACCAAATTATTCACTACTCGTTCGATGACTCACCAGCTTACCTCAAAAGATCAGGCTGCCTAAATTACTGCCGTAAATTATAAACAAATGTTCACATGTCGAGATTGGTGAATAGTTAATTTGTATTCTAAACGTTTACTAATACTTTGATGAAACGTGTTCAAAATATGATGCACGTTTTAATAATCCCCAATTTCGCTCATAAAATCATGCAGTAAGGCTGACAACCCCTCAAACCCCCTCCCCCTTGGCCTTGCATATCTCTGTTGCTCTCGTTGACGCTACCCAGAGAAAAAACATCGAACATGCCGGGCCAGTTTCATCAACAACCTAACCATGGTTAAAGTAGATCATTGTTTTACGGAACTAGAGTTTTGAACGTTGATTTAAAACAAACGGGTTTCACCAACGTAATCAATGGTTACACTGTTATCAGTAAACATCGATTCACAGCGTTTCCGTGAAACGTCGATTTAAAATTGAAGACTACAGAGGAAAAAGGGGATAACTGTAATTTTTTCTCGAAATTTTGTGACGGATTCTTATAGATATTTGTATGGCGAACGCGATAGGCTCTTCAGAATTGGGGGAAAACGAGTCCAAAGAGCCGAAAGTCGCTGGCGAAAAAAAAGTGTACCTACAGGAGAAGAACGGGACTCTCCAAGCAGTATTGGGAAAAAAAGGGGCCAACTTGAGCGCCTCGAGAGTTGAACGTGGACATAAATCATCCCAGACTGACGTACCATCCGGATACCTACAATAGAGCTTGGAACCGCTCTATTGTAATTCCAAATCCCCCAAAGATTAAGAAAAATATGAAAAAACATGAAAAAACAACGATTTTCGAAGACATTACCAAGAACCAAACAGCAGCTCCGTGATAACGAATTTCACATCCCAAATCGAGCCTACAAGAAATCACTTACGATCACGAGGGGAAAATATGATGATCTGCAACAGTTGATGATGCAGTTTTGATCTTTCGAAACGAGTGCATATTTCAGCAAAATCAGACCTAAAAAAATCAGCAAAGAACAGAGACCTTAGCCCTAAACGCGTATATTACGATTATCCCTGCTTGAGAATTTTTCGATTAAACAAATTACAACATTTAGTTTCTAAACATTTATTTTCAACAACAATAAAGTATTGTATTTTCTTAAGTTTTGAATGTTTTATAAATAAAATTTATGTTTTGGGGCTGAAAATATTTTGTTCAATATCCATTCCTCATTCCATGGAGAAAACGCAATGCATAGAGAGACCCAGTATAATTGGGACTTTCGGTGTTAGCTGGCTTCCTGGCCCGAACAGTGAATTAACAGTAGAAATTTGAGAATACAGTCACATTCTATAGTACTTGAACAACATTGGTATATTTTTTGAATTTTTTAAATTCCATTCGTGAACACTAGTGGCGTTTTCCATACAAAAAATGCTCTGCTGCACAATTGCGAAAATGGCACTTATCCTCCTTTTTCCCTATAGTCTTTCATTTATACGTTGATTTAGACGATATCAAGGAGGCATTTACCCGCAAAATGAGGGTGATAACGAGATAATAGTGAGGGGGCAGCGGTTACCAACCCGAAATGCTTCTATATTTTTTCTTCTGATAGCATAATGTTTTACAAACTCGTAGGGGTAGTCCTTTACTGCCATATTATTTCAAAACTAGTGCAGCGATGATAATACATAGGTTTCTTCAAGGATTCGGAAGTACAAACCGCGAAATTTCGAACCACTGGAATACTTCATCCAAACGCAATTTTTATTCGTCTCCATTGGAAATTCTGGGAGTCAGTCTCCTAAAAAGCAGAGGCTGGTAATCGATGTTTTTTATGAATGTAGCCACTGCAGAAGCCGAGATTCCAAAGTTATTTCGACTCAAAAAACTAAGGAAACAGGTTATAATTGTCTTGTAATATATGTATTATGGTCAAGTTGCATAACTAGGTATTTTAGTGTTCGTATCTCCCATCACTTCAATGACAACAGCCTACGACACCATCTAGGCACATTATTTCATTTCAAATTGTGATGAGCCGTTGGCTATTTTATAGCACTATTTTACAACAGTATTTGTATATTTCGTGTATATACCTATATCCCTACCCGTGAGTTGTTTATTCGATGCTATCATCAATTTGTTCAAGGACTGACAAAACAGTAATTTTTGAAAGTCGGTACCTTCTCAGAAAATCAATTTCATTGAGAATAAACTCCGCCGTACTCTCTCTAATCCAACGAGGACAGTGAATTGTAAAGTCTTCATATCATTCTCGTCATATTCGTCCTCAAAAACCAATGCTCTAATCAATCCTCTGTGGCTCATTTTCGTGCATTTAGGAAAACTTAAGAAATAATTAGGGAAATGTAGCAAATTAAGTTGAAAAACGTAGCAAAAAAGGATTGCGGTCATGTAAACAAAGATGGCAAAAGAACTACCAACCTATATTAAATCGTTGATTTGAACGCTAACCATCTAAATTCGGTTGGTTAGTTTTGATCGTTGATTTAGCGCATTTGATCATTGGTCTATCTGAACCGGAGTTGTGAAACCGAATATCGTTGTTTAACAGCTGAGATCTTCGGTTTAATGAGTAAACGTTGATTAAAAACTTTGGTGAAACCGGCCCTAAATCGTTTATTGTATGGTAAACCTAATTTCAGTATCACAGAGCCTGTTTCAACAAAGTTTTTAGTCAACGTTTACCCAATAAACCGAAGATATCAGCTGTTAAACAATGAGACTCGATTTCACCATCTCCGGTTCAGATAAATCAATGATCAAATGCGCTAAATCAACCCTTAAAACCAACCAGCCGGATTTGGGAGGTTAGCGTTCTAATCAACGATTATTACTAGGTCTTTTCTCCATCTTTGTTTATATGACCAAAATTATCTTTTGCCATACGTTTTACCATATGTTTTGCTACAGTTTCCTAGCTATTTCTTCCGTTTTCCTATGGACACAAAAATTAGCCACAGAGCATTGGTTGTTGAGGGAGAATTTGATGAGGATGATGAAGACGTTGCTCTACTTTTCTATTCGCCGTCCACGGTGGATTAGAGAGAGAACGGCGGATTTCGATCCCAATTGAAATAGATTTTCTGACGAGGTACCGACTTTCAAAAACTACTATTTTGTCAGTCCTTTAACAAATTGATGGTAGCATCGAATAAACAAGTGACAAGTGAGGATATACTCGTAGGTAGGTACAAATACAGTTATAAAATAGTGTATTATAAGAATTATAACATAGCCTACGGCTCATTACAATTTGAAATGGCACAATGTGCTTAAATGG
>CM061043.1:110298455-110399312 GCA_030762985.1 Adelphocoris suturalis
CCTGAAGTGCCGTAGGCTGATGTCATTGAAGTGATGGGTGATACAAACATAAAAATACCTAGTCGTGCAAGTTGACCATAATGAGAAAATTGCACCCTGTTTCCTGCGCTTTTAGCAAATTTTCTTAGAAAATGAAACTATTGCAATGCCCCAAAAATTTTAAATGAAAATTTTTGAAAATTGTTTTCATTGAAATCCGTTTTGTGGCATTCTGAAACGATGGATGTGTGTATGTGTCATTCCAGACGATAACTCTCCTCATGATTAGGATAAAAATCGGTTCTTCCGCCAAAAAGTCAAGCTTTCCTAGCAAAAGGATGAGTTCGTTGGCCATTAAATTGGTCAAATTTCAAATAAATGTGCTCGAAAATCTCTAAAAACGGCTAAAAAATGTTATATTCATATTATTTAGCAAAATATTGTTCAAATAAAATTTAATAACTATAAAACAGAACATTCAAGAATTTATGTACAAAGTTATGCTGAATAATGTATGCTTAAATGTCATCAAAATTTGCTAAATAAACTATAGCAATTGCAAAAAAGCTGAAACTCCTACCCATACGTCTACGAGTTTGTACAAAATTATGCTACCAGAATGGATGAAAAGATAGAACTACAGAAGCATCGAAAATTTGAGGTTGGTAACAGCTCTTCTCTCACCATTATCTCGTTATCGCCCTAATTTTGCGGGCAAATGCCTCCTTGATATCGTCTGAATCAACGTTTAAACTTTAAATCGACGTTTCATAGAAACGCTGTAAAACTATGATTACTGTAACAATGCAATCGTTGAGGCTGCGGGAATCGAGGAAGCCACTTGAAAGTATGATACCACAGTAGGGTGGTTCAAAAAAAAAAAAAAAGTTCTGGGATTTCTTGTCCCCATTGCGTTTTTGCTTCCTCGGTATGTCAGAATGACCCTCTTGAATTTTTAGCAAAAAATATTAATCCTAACCACTTTACCTGGGTCGATTTTTATCAGTTATCGACCGCTATCGTAAACAACCTCTAAATTGGTACCGAGGTGATAATTTGAAGGACGGATTTCAATTTTTTGGGGTCAATTTATGGATTTTCACATGCGCTGAACACGATGAACTTATTTATTTTACGCTCCGTCCACTAGTTATCCGGTAAAATGGCAGAGGGCACTGCTTGAAGATAAGTAAAAATCAAAAATTTCAGCGAAAATGCTGTCGCCTGGTTAAGAATTGTACTAGAAACATGCTATTATGGTCGGAGAATATGCTTTGGCATGTTTTGAACATGATCCCGTTTTTTGCTATATTTTCCGCCGATGATGGCTTCGTTTATCGTCCATAAACCTCAAATTAAGTGTAGGGTAATAGACAAATTCACCCTAATTTCACCGGAAATTATGTCGCGTTGATAATTTAAGGTCCCAAAATACCTTGTACCGATAAAATTGGGTATTTTCCAGGATACTCGGTACAGAGCCGTTGGTAATTTGGCAAGGGCTTGAACCGGTATTGTACTTATTCGCCAAATATAGCGGCAAAATGGAGAAAATAGCTAAAATTTTCCCATTTTTCTGTAAAATTTCTTAGTTTCTATCGGTTTTCCGGGGTCAAATTCGTAGTTCTGAATTGTCTGAACTGTGATTGGAGGATAGTCAGCCTGACTATCAAGCCTTATTGATATCTGTACAACACCACAAGGAAAAATTTCCTAAAACTTGCCGTAAACGGGATATATGTAGTTGAAACTTTGAAGACTGAATGAAATACATTTTTTTCATGTTTCAACATTATATCGAGGTTAATTATTATTTTTGTATATTTTTATTATATGTTATTCTCGTTAAAATGTTATGATTTAAGTTCCACGATCATGGATTCTTTCAGCCTATCGACCAAATTACAGATTGTCCCTCGAGCAATTGAAACTGAAATTGTATTACATTATTTTCAATTATATTACATCATTTTTTATTTAACGATCCAATCATAGTTCAGACAATTCAGAACTACGACTTTGACCCCGGAAAACCGATGGAAGCTACGGAATTTTAGAGAAAAAAATGGGAAAATTTTAGCTATTTTCTCCATTTGCCGCTATATTTAGCGAATAAGTACAATGCCGGTTCAAGTCCTTGCCAAATTACCAACGGCTTTGTACCGAGTATCCTGGAAAATACCCAATTTTATCGGCACAAGGTATTTCGGGACCTTAAATTATCAACTCGACATAATTTCCGGTGAAATTAGGGTGAATTTGTCTATTACCCTACACTTAATTTGAGGATTATGGACGATAAACGAAGCCATCATCGGCGGAAAATATAGCAAAAAACGGGATCATGTTCAAAACATGCCAAAGCATATTCTCCGACCATAATAGCATGTTTCTAGTACAATTCTTAACCAGGCGACAGCATTTTCGGTGAAATTTTTTATTTTTACTTATCTTCTAGCAGCGCCCTCTGCCTAGTTTACCGGATAACTAGTGGACAGAGCGTAAAATAAGTCCATCGTGTTCAGCGCATGTGAAAACCCATAAATTGACCCCAAAAAATTGAAATCCGTCCTTCAAATTATCACCTCGGTACCAATTTAGAGGTTGGTTTACGATAGAGGTCGATAACTGATAAAAATCGACCCAGGTAAAGTGGTTAGGATTAATATTTTTTGCTAAAAATTTAAGAGGGTCATTCTGACATACCGAGGAAGCAAAAACGCAATGGGGACAAGAAATCCCAGAACTTTTTTTTTTTTTTGAACCACCCACAGTATTACCAAGGAACGGTGGAACTAGGGCTAGAAGACGGAGCCCCGCTGCCTCTGCTAGGAGAACAATGATGAAAAAAGAAAACAGAAGCTGTCCGGCATATCACAACCCTTTCACAAAAATTAAGCTCCAATAAAATGAAAAGATTTTGAGCCTTGAAAAAAAAATAATCGTTGATTTGATTGATGAAGCCCGTTTGTTTTAAATCAAGGTTCAAATCTTTGCATGGTTCGGTAGAACAATGATCTACTTTAATCATGGTTAGAGATCGTTGGTGAAACTGGCCCGGTGATGTTTGATAACGATGTCAATCAAAAATCAACAATTTTGTCTATCCTAAATCTACAATGATCACGAATAAGAATCGGTCCGCGATATGCGCACCTCAAAATAACTAAAGGCCGTATCACACTTGCATTTTTTCAGCTTTTTTCTCGCATTTTTAATGCTTAAACGTGAAGGCAAAGTTCTTTTTTCCGAAGTCAGCTGTGAATGTTGAAGATAAGTGCAAAAACAGCGCATTCTGAGGAAGTGCAGTTTTATTAAATCTGTCAGCTTAGGGCTCCTAGGGGTTTTTCCATTGAATTGTTACCTTCCCAAGGGTTACGTTTTAGCATTTTTCTTGCGAAGAGGTAAAAATTAGAACATGAGTTTAAAAATGATCCGCCAGGATGCGTAATGGTCGAAAAAGCTGACCTTGGGAAAAAGAACTTTGCCTTCTTCACGTTCGAACATTAAAAATGCGAGAATAAAGTGTGGTACGGCCTTAAGGGATCAGTTTTCCTTTTAGACGACAAAGACCCCAGACCAATCAGACAAAGCTCACATTATATCTCCTGATTATGTAGGTTACCTGGTAGATATGGAATTCACCTTTTTTTTTTTTTTTTTTTTTTTTTTTTTTTTTTTTTAATCACTGAGAATTAGCTATATCAAGCTCCGACTTGAGCCAAAACAGAATGAATCGCGCTTCTTCATGGTCATCAGTTCTAATCCGAGAACGGAATAAGATATCGCAATTCTGGCTTCACCATAGTCTTCAGCACTAAAAAATCTTTGAAATGGCACTCGGCAAAAAATGGAAAAATTGTTTTCTAAGTATCTAATCACCCGTTCCCCCTTGAGTAGTCCAGAAAATTTTTGGATTTTTTTTCTGATTTTTATTTGTTTAAAACTTAGTACCTACCTATCAAGCACCCCATGAACGCTTTCCAAGTTTGCCTTCGATATCTCAAAAATTGTGGAAAAAAATTGGGGGGGGAGGAAGTTACTTCTTTTGAGAAAAATGATCATATTTCATTCTGTTTTGGCTCAAGTCGAAGCTGGATATCCCTAGTCTTTCTCAGTGTTAGAGATAAAATAAAAAGATCAAGGTGCATCCCATCTTCATGAGGTAGGTACCTAATGTGAGATATAATATGAATAAATGTGAATTTTATCCGTTGGGTTTGGGGTCTTTGACGTCTACGAGAAAAAGTGATCCCTTAATTCTTTTGAGGTGTATATATAAGACAGTGATTTTCGGTGATTAGTCGCTATTTAATTGATTTTTTCCCCCCAACTTGTCGATCCTCAGTCGTCAATGATGGGTGGTAAGTAGTAACGTAGCGGAAAGGGATAGCCTACTCACTGACCATTATGTTGCTTATTATGCTCGGCCAAGCTTTTCAAATTATTGCTGGTGAAACCGCATCTGACGCACAAAAAAGGCTCTTGGACCCAAGCGTTGGTTACTTCTTTGATCTCCCCATCCAAATCGACTTGAAGGGCTTGAGCCTCTTCCTTCATGATGCACTCAGGCTCCAGCTCACAGGGTCCCGTCACCTCTTCAGAAGGCGAAGGCGGATCTGACTGAGGCTCTTCTTTGATAACCATAAATTCGGACCCTGAAGCTTCCGCCATTGTAATAAACTCCTGGAAAAAAAAAAATGATCAAAAGTCCAAAAAAAGTTCATGGAGCATGTATTCTCATGAGCGTATTTTCCTAAATTATCGTTTATCATGTTGCATTGTTTTGAAATTTGCTACCGATAGTTACCAATCAATTTTATGGCAAAAAAACACATTCTAAATAATATTCTGCGATTCAAATAAGATTTTGTATTTTTAGCTTTTTTGACAGTTTTTATTGATTTTTCAGCAGTTTGATGAAATTTAAGTACATTTCTCATCGTAATTTTGTGTATAGAATTTCTAATAATCTATTTCATTGTTTATTAACTTCTGTTGACTAAAGTTCTGATAAAAAATATAAATTTAACAATTTTTAGCCGTTTTTAGCCATTTGAGGAATTTTTCGATTTTTTTTAATGTGTTCAAAAAGTGCAAGCCAACGAATGAGTTTGTTCCAGGAAGATTCCCTGTGAATTTCATCAAAATTGGTGGAGTAATAACTATAGCGCATGCGCAAAACTAAAATTTATAGAGACAGACATAACTCCGAGACTAATGGACCCATTTTTATGAAATTTTTAAGGATTGTGCGGTTTAGCTCCTAGACGTTCCCCTATGAATTTCGTTGCCGTTGGATTAATGGTAGTTTGTGCGCATGCGCAAACGTTAATTTCCTATAACGACGACTTATCAATAATTTCGATTCGTTCTTTGTTCTTCAACTAATTATATACGTTTGTTACAATATCTGAGGAAGCTATACTGCCCACCCAACTTGGCAGAAGTTTTTTTAAACGTTCAGTTTTCAAGTAATTCATTTTTTGAGTTTTTTTTTCGTGTTTTCGACCTTAAGTTACTAAAACAGCAATAACAACAATAATTCATCTGTGAACAAAAGTGCTAGAACATGAAATTTCCACGAGTACGAAAATTCCAATTTTTTTAAACCGGCTGTGAGTGTCCCATTTCTGTACTGTATTTCGCGTACCTCATGTGTACTGTAATGAACTTAGGCACCCCGTGGTGCAATGTGGGCCTAAATCCACACTCATAGATTGAGAGGGGTGTGACAGTACCATAAGAGATACAACTCGTACTAATAGCATATATGCTAAGTTCGGAGAAGATTCGTTTTCAAGTTCTTGGCTCACCCATCCATCGCCAAACGCGGCCGTTCGAAAACATGAGAAGAAGCACCCGACGCCCGTTGGGAAGAAACGGAGCGACGGCAGCGCATTCCCTTGGATCTGGCGGGAACTGTCACAGTACAAGCTGGCCCAAAATCTCAGCTTTCTAGCGGCATAATCAACTTTTATTTTGCTTTACTAGTTAGAGGAGAAAAGTATGCTTGTATGTGGAAAAACACAGTTTTTTCTATGAAATTGAGGGTTTTTGTGAAAAATGACCCTCTAAAAAAATTCTAGTTTGGGGCCGGTTTCTATTGAATGGTAACACATTCAGATCCCCCAACTCCGTTATAACAGAGTTTTACACTTAGTTATAACTAACTAGTTTTCCTCTTAAAAACATAAAATTGAGCACGAAAAATGAAATAAAATGTCGTGATTTGAAGTGTAAAACTCTTTTACAACGGAGTAAGATGATCTGAAAGTGTTACCATACAATTCAGTGTGAAAAAAAAAAAAAAACGTAAAAACCGGTCCCAAACTCGAACTTTTCACGAGTAATTTTTCACAAAAACCTCGATTTTATTAGAAAAACCCGTGTTTTTCAACATACAAACATATTTTTCTCCTCTAATTAGTAAAGTTAAATAAAAGTTTATTATACCTCTAGAAAGCTGAGATTTTGGGCCAGTTTGTACACCTGAGGTACGCGAAAAACAGTTAAGAAATGGGACACTCATATCCGTCTTTAAAAATTGGAATTTCTCATACTCGTGGAAATTTCATGTTCAGGCAGTTTTTTGACCAAACGAATCCTATTAAAAAAAATTGATTTGGCATTAGATTGAAAGGAAATTCAACGCTCTTTCCAACGGTATCCTCAAATTTTTGGTTTCGTGTCTTTGGTCAATTCTTATCCCGAGCAAAAAAATGCTAGGTAAATTAAAGTTTGATTTTGGTGAAATATTCAGAGACTGTGCTAATTAGGTTCTACAAGTGGACGGTAGGTTTCCCATAGATTTCATAGCCATCGTGGACAGACCATTTAGAACATGTGTTTTGCAATCATGAATTTCATGAAACTTTTCAAGGTCATAACAGCACAATGACCCATATTGGATGGTAGCCGAAGGATAGTCACTAATTGACTGCTAGTGCAAATCTCACAATATCATGACCAATTCAAATGCTCATGTGAAAATATGAGCACAAATTAATTGTCAGAGGCTAAAGTTAAAACTCTTCTGCAAATATTAATGAAATGCTGAAGGCTAACTTTTAAAAGATCCCCTATAAGTGTCTATATAAGACGTCGAATCATAAGTAGCATGTGCGCAAGCGTTGTTTTTCTCGTGGAGCCTATATATCTTTTAATACTATCGCCGAAAATCTAGAGATTGTTGAAGCATGGTATCGTGACTTTAGCATGCGCTAATGTACAACTCATCGTCAGAAGTATAATACAATAAGCTTAATGGTTTTATAGAAACGAGGTAGGTAAGCTCATAGAAGTAGAGCCGCCAAGTAAGTATAGCAACTTAGATACTCGTATTTCCTGCTAACGTAAGTTCTGTGAAAGCCTATTTCTTAGGAGCTACCGAACAGCCCATCTTTCTCTAAAGTTTAAGAGTAGCAAGACGAGTCATTAAAAATCTATTCGAGCTAGCATTTCAAAATTATTGAAAAACAAAATCCACTTGTACGGTGGCTACATAATGAACTCAAAACTACTCTGCATCGGTCTAACCTTATCTACTAGTCTACCTTATCTTGAGACTTCTCAATTTATCAATTAATGGGCTAATGTTTTTGGTATTTCACATTGCAAACTACGTCGTGTCGAACTCCTGATGATCTCTCTAATGCAAGTTCAATTTAAATTCGTGAGCTTCCAAAATATATTTGCTTCTTGAATAAAATTATATAAGTATGGGATAGCAGTAAAAGTGATGTTTATCATCGCCAATTTTATCTGGGTATTATGTATTGGTATTCAGTAAGTATTATGAGTTGGTTTAAAACTGGAAATCGAGAACAACAATACGTCACACAAAGGTCGTAACTGCTAAGTAAAGAACACTTGCGAAATGGTGAGGTAAATTCATAATGATTGTGCTACAAAAGAGGTCAGATAAGTCTACTTCCACATTTTTAAGTACTATCATTCTGTGACGTATTATCTTTTCTTCTTTATCAAAACACATGCTACTAGAGCTGCTTACCTCAAAGATGAAGAGTCGGAAACAAAGGTGTTTGTGAACGTCGTTGTAACGAACCGTGCTTCCGAGCTTTCACGTATACGCGATTTCAATCCACAGTAAACACCAAGAAAAACCTTCGTTATTTTAAAATCACAATTTTCAGCTTCTTGATCTTTTTAGCGGAGAATGAAATGCCACAAGTGTTCATCAGATGTTCTCATCAAATATAACTCACATGCTGGTAATTGTATTGGAGTCTGACTTTTGGCGAATTCAAAAATGACGGCTGATTTGCTATGATGCTCAACCACTGTTGTCTGGATCCACCTAGGTAAAAAAATCATCAAGTATTTCTGTACGGAAAAACGAGACATAGTTGAATAATAAGTGCTCAATGTCACAGTACTTTTAAATCTGTATGAATACTCATCGAACTAGATATACCGTGAAATCTGACTAATAAAACAACATTTTTTACCTACCAACAGACTTCCATGTTTAAGGAACATATCTACACCATGTGAGCACTAATTTGGGTTTCCAACTTTTAATCAATTCCTTTTTTACTTATCCTCAGAACGCGAAAGCACGAAAAACGATACACACGAATAACTAACTACTCTATGACGGTTCACGTACATACTCTCAAATCAAATATTAATAAAGCAATGAAGGGAGAAATTAAAGTATATTACTGCATAAATTCCTTTGAATCATAGTACTTCAGGATAGGTGGGTAAAGCTGATAAAATTAATTTTGTTGAGTGAACTCAGACATCAGAACTGACTGAATAATGGTAAGACTCTCATTTGTATACAGAATTTCTCAGGCCAATTACCTACATTCAATTGAGAATTCTATTCTACAGCTCATGCTCTTAACAAAAAATGTCCTTTTTTGTAGCACAATATCTTACTTTTTGACATTTCATGTCTTTGCTATGGCACACAACCAAATTTTCGTTTTGTTACGTTACGTTACGTTATGCTCAATGTTCTGATGATTTCCGCTTACAACCGAGTCGTTGCTAGGGAAATGGTACTTCTTTTTTCAGTTTCCCCCTACCCTATGTTCAATTATATTCCAAATTGAGTCCAGGTGCAACGTAATTATTTCATTTTCAAGGATTACATTCTCAAATTTATTTTTCCATGGCATTGTTCCTTTCTCTATAAGACCCCAATAAAGCAGAAGCAAATTATTATTCAAAACTCTAATTACTACTGATGATAAATTATCACTCAACTTATTCCCCAACGAAACGACGATAGCTAAATTCCCTGATGAGGGGAAAATTTTCAAGTCCCCACAGTTAGGCAAATTATCCTTCTCGGTTAATTAAATCTTTGATTAGGGGCTAATAGCTCAATGACTGTTTTAGTTGTCACTTCGAGAACTAGAGTTCACAACCCATCCTGATTTTAATTTTTACATTATTATTCCCAACTACCAACGCGTCCATTTAATGAAGAAAATAAGTTCTCCGCCAATAAAACTATTTTTGTGTAGTGGGTACCTTTACATTGGAACTGATTAGCTTCGTAGTTTTCCAGTTGACATTGTATGATTAGAACTGATACTACTTTCCACACACATTCAACATATTTATTCTTCCAAATGAGTACATCTATATGGGACGGCGCAGGAGTGTGACGGTTCCCGTCTCAGCGTCTACCTAATATCGTAGACTTGAACGCGTTCTTTTAAATACTTACGTTTGGGGATATTCTAGCCCCCTACTATGGGAGTTGAGCAGAAAGTGATACCAAAACTAAATATACTGCTAAGGACATGGCACAGAAGCTTCCTCGTGGCCTTCACAGTATGTCACCATTAAATTTTCAAAAATGACCGGTTCACCATGATCATGACGATAGAGTGCTGGGCAACCAAAATTGAAACTTTCTTAGTTTTGGGACCTTCCCCGCATCATCCCTGAAAACCTGACTAAAATCTGTTCAGCATTGACGGACTTATGACTATCACAAGAAAATTACGTTCGCGCATGCGCAGAACGTACCATTTATTCAATCATGATGAAACTGATAGAGGACTATTTAGAGCTAAAATTTCATTGAAACCCAATCGAAACTGTGGAAGTTATGGCTGTGGCAAGGAAATATAGACAGACTAACGCTAGCGCATGCGCACAGCGTACCGCTGATTCAATCATGATAAATGTCGGTAAGGGCTTCATGGGACCCTCCCCGCATCATCCCTGAAAATCTGACCAACATCTTTTCAATATTGACGGACTTATGAGTGTAACAAGAAAATCACGTTCGCGCATGCCCAGAACGTACCTACCGCTGGTTCAATCATGATGAGACTAATAGGGGACCCTCTAGACCAGGGGTTCCCAAACTTCTTTGTACCGTGCCTCCTTGTGGTAAAATGAAAGCCTCCCACGCCCCCCTTACATAATTAATGAATGGATGTGAAAAAAAAAAAAAAAAAATGCAAGTTTTACACTGAAAACAATGTTTATTTGCTAGGTATTTATATAAAACACGATTTGATAACACGTAGCTTTTATGAAGTAGCCTTTAAGATAAGTTAATCTTAATGAGATGGATGGGCTTGCATTTGCTTTACTAGCGCTGGTATTCTTGGTGAAGTTTTGGCAAGGGCACAACGTAAGTCACACAAGCAACATTAAGTTTGTTCCGATTCATAGTTTTTATTGACACAAGTGTTGAGAATGTTTTTTCACAGAAGTAGGTGGTTGAAAAAGACAAAAATAACCGAAGAGCTTCCTGTGACACTCTGGGATATACTTGGAAGTATTTGATCCAAAATGTTGACTTCCATTTTTTCGAAGTCATATTTGGCAGAAGAATCATTTTTCATTCCCGAAAATTCTTCTTGCAGGGCTTCAGAAACATGTTCAACGTTGACATGGAAAGGATCTGTTGAAAGTCTGTAAAAATATTCGTCAGCACTGTTAGGGAAGTATTTCCCGAATTCATCAGTGAGCGTCTCCAAATGGTTTGACACTTGTTTTGACAAGTGTGATCCTTCAAAAACCTCCTTGAAGCGTGATTCTTCTGAGATTGATAGGTACTAGTTTTGGGAAATTTGAAAAGTGGCAGGGGTTTGCTGATACTTTTCATCTCCAAAGTTGTAGTTTCTCAACATACCTACGTCTTGATGGCATCACGATGAGTTATGATATTTGAGTCTCCACCCTGCAGTTTTAAGGTAAGGCTGTTTAACGAATCAAAGAAGTCTGACAAATATGCATTACTTAAGAACTAGGTTTGGAAGTTCATGCTTAGCTCATTTTGCTTCTGGTTTTCCAAGAACGAAGTTAGTTCATCTCGGAGCTCAAATAGTCTTGCCAACGTTTTGAGAGCCAGCGTACTTCTGTGAGAAATAGCAGTGTTTTGAGGTCAGTTCCGAAATCTTCACAAAGAATTGTAAACAGTCGGGTATTTAGTGCACTGTTTTTTATATAGTTCACGAGCAAAAAACGAGCTCGCTCCTGGAGTTGGCTCGATGTTGCCCCAAAGAATGGTCTCACGCCCCCCCCCCCCCCCCCCCCCCCGACCCGTCTTCACGCCCCCCAGTTTGAGAATCCATGCTCTAGAGCTAAACCCCCACTATTTCTGAAAATTTCATTAAAAGCCAATCGAAATTGTGGAAATTATGGCTGTTACAAGGAAATGTGGACAGACAGACGGACGGACGGACAGGCAGACACGAAACCAAATTTGTTCAGGAGGCCATGAATGGCAAAACGTGAGTGGAAATTTTGATTTTGGAGTACACAAATATTTTTCATTTCGAAAATCAAAACAAAGCTTCCTTTGCCTTGCAGACTCGGAAGCAAAACTAAAGCTGAAACTAAATTAGGTACCTAGTTGATTTTCATGAACTATGAACTAAAACTATCGTTTTAGTTCGACTTCTGAAACTAACTTCCAAACTTAATTATCTAGTTATTATTTTGAATGGATTGGTTTGAAAACTAATTAATTGCAAAGTTAAAAAACTGGGTCTTTTCTAGAAGAGGGCCGCCACTATTAAACTTGCGTCTTTGGCGCACCCCGAGTTGTAGGGTTTGATGTGTAAATTACTGAATAGTATACCGATTAGTTGAACAGAATATTATTATAATATTAATAGATGTTTTTAATAATATATTCATATAATATAATAATAATATATGCTCTCCTTGTGTCCTTTGTACAAACAAAGGTAATGTAAATGAGTAATGTTTAGTGTGAATACACATAATAAACAGAAATAAAACGCTATTGGCAGGTTCAGTACCTAAATTTTCATTAGTCTCAACAGGATACTAATCTATATTTCAAACTAATTTTAATTTTTACGAAAGGATTGATTACTTGATGTTATGCATTTTCGAGATGTGAGTTTGCGAGCTTGCGAGCATCCAGACCACCAATCTATACAATTCTGATATACCTAGATATCACAAAATCAATCCCTACAGAAGCGGGCTGCACCGCAGACGCAAATTAATAGTGGTGGCGGCCCTCTTCTAGAAAAGACCAGTCAAACTAAAACTAGTTTTAGTTCTTAGCTCCAATTAAAAACCAAAAACATGTTTTTTTATCCTTTTCAGCTGGTCTTACACGAAGGTGTTATGGATGGGAGGAGGCTGGGAAGGTGTGCAACTTCTATTTTGGACTTGAGAACATGGTAAATGTGGGATGACGTTATCCATGTTATTGTCAACTGAATGGATTAACCTGGGTACCAAACATCAGTAAATGAGTGAATGACATAAAATATGATGATGGTTGCACAGGTGCAATCTACTAGGATACAACTAGGTGCAACCTAACCGGATACATATGTGTAGGTGTACACATATGAATCCGTTTAGGGGATTTTTCGTCCGCCTTCAAACTTCACCATTTTGAGTTTCAAGATTTATAAAATGCAATCCGTCCGCCGTACGCTGTTTCAAGTACAAGCCTCAATTATTTTACGGCCAATTAGATCTCAAATGTCTGGGACCTCGTTCAATCGATTCAGAGTTGAAAATTACATGGAAAACGTCATCTCACATTGACATGTTCAACATAAAAACTAATTTAGTTAGAAAGTTAGCTTTAAGAAAAACTAATTTAGTTAGAAATTTGGCTTTAAGAAAAACTAATTTAGTTAGAAAGTTAGTTTCGAAACTTCAAATTTTAACTAATTTACGAGTAGTTATGGCCTGAATGGAGAAACTGAAAAAACTAAAGTTCGCGATTTGGTTTAACTGAGTTATTACTTAACTACTCCGAACTCGGTTGTAGTACAACCAAGATAGGAAATTCTTGATGACTGCATATAATCCACTACTAAGGTTTAAACGGAGCTGTCGTATTCCTCATTATTGATGTCGGATTTGTACCTTTCGTCTTGAATTCACCAAAGCACTGTACTCTTGAGGCCTCTGCGCTGGCTGTCTGAGTTTTTCTATACATTAGAAAATAAACCTTTCCGTAATATTTCGAAGCGTTTTGATTTATTTCCAATGGCAATCCTTTGTAATCGATCGAGAAAAAAAATTCAAATCCTCTTCAACATTTCGAGGTTTACGTTTCCATATACGTAGATTCAAAAAACGCTGCAAACTATTACAAACAAGTAGATCAGTGCTCACGAAGTGAATCACATGATAGCGCATTTTCTTGTAAGGAGATCCGCGTGAAATAGACGCTTCCTGCGTCAAATAGGAGTAAAACTGCTTTGGAGCTCATTCAGCTGATCGATGACCTTTCATATGTCTTCAGTACTCTCCCTTGAGCTTCCCTCTCAAATTTCAGCTTCCTGATTCGAATAGAAGACAAAATGGCTTTGGAGCTCATTCAGCTGATCGATGACGTCTAATGCGTCAGCGGCCTCTGATACATCTTTATCCTCGCCAAGCGACAGATTTCATCCATACCAAGTTTCATCAAAATCGGACGTCGGGAAGTGGCATTCAAAAATGTTTTAAGAGAACATACATACATATTACCTACATCAACGGACAAAGAGAACACAATAACTCATTTTTCAGATGTAAGATAGCCCTTCTGCGAAGATAGGTACTAGACAGTGGGCAATTATCAAATGGAGTCAGAGATACATTATAAATTTATATCCGCAAAGATCTGCGTGCGCGCCGATAAAAATAGGTTCTTACGTAATAAAAATTGTGTTACAAACTTGGGTGTGTTTATCAGTGTTCCTAACAATATTATTGGACTGCCAATATTTCAACTCACTATGATTGAAAATAATCTGACAATCAACTTTGAATTTCAAAAGAATTGAATAAGAGGAACATGAAGGTGTTTTTTCACATTTGATTTCAATTAATTTCAGGGCTTTTTCCACATTATAAAGGGGAGTTAAGTCATAATCGGGAGTTATCCATCAAAAACAGCAGTAAGAGAACTGGATTCATTCGTGTTTCTACAAGGCAGAACGTATAGGCCATTGGTGTTTCACATACTTATTGTAGTGAATGAATTTTCATTTCATCGCTTGATGAAAAAATTTAAAGACAGGAGGCCTTTTTTATAAAGGTTGTTATAATCTGAACTGTCCGAATAAAGAAACGTTAGAAAATGTAACGAAATTTTCGGTACGTGCCTGCATCTCGAAATCTATGGCCAGTATCTAAGTTATATTTTTGACATGGATATGCCTTTGCTCTGGGGGGTCAACCAAATTGTTGTCAAACGCTTGCATACGAGTCTGCAACACATTGGGACGTTTTATGTCTTTAGTTGAAGACTCGTACGAGTATGTGTTGCAGACTCGTATGCAAGCTTTAAGAGCCACTCAGCTGATCCAGACCCTGGGCATCGTCAAGTAAATGTCCTAAAGAGGCTACATACGAAATTACAGCTTCCTAGAGTGTAAAGCATAGAAATTACCTATTAAAATGATTTAAACACCGCTTCACAAATCTAACCGTTCTCGCAATATTCGGATCACCTGCTATGAATCAAATCATCGAAACTCCAGCCCAATGAAATCATCAGAAATTAACAAGCGGTTGCAATCATGTTCACAATATCAATTATTGAGAATGATCACCTGTGTGTAAACAATAATTATTTATATAACCATGCTCATTACTCAGCTTGTTGGCCACCCACTTCGCATTAGTTAACGTATTATGGTTGGATAAATCGAGAGCTTTCGAACGAATGGTCAACGAATTTTGTGGGATGAAAAACGACGAAGTACCATTTCCCTAGCAACGACTCGGTTGTAAGCGGAAATCATCAAAATTATTTGGTAACAAATTTGGTAACGGTTTTCGAGTTATGTGCCAAAGCAATGACATAGAATGTCAAAAAATTAATGAAACTAAACAAAACCCCTAACCACGCTCCGCTAATCCGTCTATTTGTAACAAACGTTAGTTATAATAAACACAAGAGAATTCTACTGTAAATTTATCAGCTGATACAATCGTTGGATTTTTTATTGCGATTTTTCCATGTTCACACCGTTTCTCCTTCACGTGCATCTTCTTTTGTCAAGCCTCTAAGAAGAACTAATAAACGCTCAGGGATCCAGGTTGTCGATTATTTAAAATGAATCTACAGACTACAGGAACAATAAAAAAGTTATGCAAATTATTACACAATGGTTTATTATTTCTGTGATAGATAGCCCTTCTACGCAGATCATTGGTCTATAATTTTATTAAATCTTGGTTATAGTAGGTATACCTATTTAATATTGAAATACGGAGCTTAACGCCTCGCGAATGGATTCACTTCATTACAGAATCAGGACCCCTCAATTTCACGCTTTTTTGTAAATTTAAGAAACAAAAATATTTGTGACAAAGTTATCTTTCCACCATGTATAAGGGTTGCGTACACTGTACCTATATTGATTTGTAACTATGTTCTCGGAGGACCCTCTGCAGACAAATTGTCTTCCGTTCTTAGTATCCTTGTTTTCAATGCGTCCCAAAGGCACTCCATTCCGAATTTCATCACCTTAGGTGGACCAGGACATAAATTATTCTGTGAGGTTGTAAATGTATTCTACGTGGTCCAGAAGCGCTCCATGTCAATTGTCATCCCTCTCAGCTGATCAGTGCGCCTCAGTGCCTCGTAAAAATTGTTTTCGAGGAGTCCCAGAGGAGCTACGTTTCAAATTTCAGCACAATCAGTAGATTAAAAACAATGGAATCAGCTTTGAGTCCCACAGCTTATCAGAGCGCCTCAATACTTTGTAAGTATTGTAAATGTAGATTGTTGTATGTAGATGGTTCCCGTTTCAACATGCGTAGAATCCAAAAGGCAGGACACTCTATAATCATTAAACGATATCTACATATTTTTTACAATATCTAAAGGTATCTGAATAGAACGCTGATAGACGAACATTGAGGGGACATTGTTCAAATTCAATTGAAAACCTATACACTTTACTAATCCTTCTTTATTCAACAAGAGCTGACCTGTCAACTTTAATGAGGTAAAATATATCACCTACCAACGCTTCACAAATCCATCTATAGACTTTAGGTAACAGAAGTTATAATAAACATGATTTCGCAAAGTGAGAATTCCATTGGAATCATATCAGCTGATGGGTGCTATCGTCGTAGTTTTCAATACAATTTTTACTGTTTTACCAGTTGCGATTCATTCTCGTGTTGATGCATTTTATTCTGGTTAAACGTATTTGCCCAAACGCGAGAATGTACAGCAAACAAATGAATATACAGCGTCTCGGGTAGTTTTAATTCATTTTTTGGGAGGATACGTATAAACGAAACCGAAAAAACAAAAAATTTACCTTGAAAGTTTTCGAGATCTTGATTTTTTAATATTTCAGCACTTAGATTCTACCCTTTAGATCGAACATGGCAATGTTACTGGCACATTCCTGCCCGAACTATGATTTTTGATCCAAATTTCATAAAGGTTGTTCCAGAAGTTTCAAAGAAAAGGTTCGGAGTGCGGACGGATTATGAAACGTGAACCAACACATTTTGAAGGGGCGTTTAAAAATTATGGTTTTCTTGGTCGGTTACATCGGTTCATTATTGAAAGTAATAAACTCATGAATGTTGAAGTAATAAACTCAGTAATGTTACTCAAAAGTAACATTACTCATATTTCGAAAGTTTTCGAGACTCTGATTTTTCATATTCCGACACTTGGATTTTACCCCTAGGGGTCGATCACTAGTGATACATTATCCTGCCTTACATTCTCTGCCTTCTGGCTGCAGTTTTTTGGATAATTCAAATAAAAACTGCTCACATTCCATATAATTACCTCATGTTTATTTGGAATATAAGCATTCATGTGAAATTAACAGTATATTCGGGTGGCATTAAATAGATAAACTTATGCATGATCATCATGATGAAACTATATTTATTGTTATTGTTCCATTTATGTCCTTTCACGGAGTTATGCTCATTTAATTATTTTATTTAATACAATAGCTAGTCATTAATTACTTCGATACATTTTTCAGTGTGCGCAGTGATTTAGGTAATCATTCAGAAGAGATTTCTGAAGAAACTGAACATGCTAAGTACGATATTTGACAATCTTGTAACGAGTGCACTCAGCAGACTTGGATTGGACGGGGAGACGTCAGGGATTGAAGCAGAATTTGGATCGACAAAGCCGACGGCCGCCTTGTCCATATCGAAGATAGTGTAGAAATTTGTCAAGAAAATATCACCAAGAACCCAAGACTCCACATCTGATGCTTTTATTCCTAGCATCGCATCTTCACCCTCAACCTGAAAAAGATAAGTTCAACGGATACTGTATAAGAACCTGATCGAACATCACGTGAGGGTTTTTTTAAGTATCAAAATGGTAATACAATAAAATGAAAAATTGCTAGCTATTATTACCATAGCAATATACTGTTCAGGCGAAAGAGTGAAATCTTTCCCGTTGATTTTGAATGTTAGCGACGGAAGGCTGCTTATTTTGCTAGAAGACACCTGTAGAAATTTCAAGAGAACAATGGACTCGATTAATCGAATGTATTGCAGAAAGAGATATACATTGCGTTATGACTTAATGTCGATGATTTTATGTGAAAACTATGGCGAAACTTTACCAGATAAACACCGTGAGTAGGTATAGCTCCAAGAAGATTTGCTATTTTCTCAACTTCTTCTTCAGGTCCAAGAATAAGTGAGCTGCCAGTGTCTACAATGGCACCGGGGCCAGATTCCAACTTCAAATCACCCATACTAATTCTGTAGGTAAAGATAATAAGACAAAGCATGAGCTCTAAACACTTTTGTTCACAAAATGCATAAAATTTTCACAAATATCAGCTCAAAACTGTAACGAAAGCAAATAATTTATTAACGAATTTCACATTCACGCAGATTATTGACAAAACATCGGGTAAAAATTGAATCATTTCACAATTATGCTGATTATTTTTTGAAAATTCTTTCAAGAACAATTTCTGATGAAATGATAGGAATTGACGAGGGTACTTACGATTCAACGGCAATTTTCCAGAAAGACTTCTCGGTCAAAGGTACCCAATGTATTGAGTCTTCCGATTTGACAATGGATTCATCCCATCCTCCCAATGTGATGGCGCTTCCTTCTTCTTCATTCCTGCATATATTACGTATTGAATAAATATACCAACAATTTCAAGGATTCATCCCATCCTCCCAATGTGATGGCGCTTCCTTCGTCTTCATTCCTGCATATATTACGTATTGAATAAATATACCAACAATTTCAAGTTTAACAGAAGTGGAAATGACGGAGGGGATGGAGGGGGGAGGAACGTGGAAACGTATCAGTCTCGTAGCAGTGTCGTAGGTAGAAACTACTGTAAATAGACGTACGTAGATAGTCTAATTTACGGCACCTGAAGTTTTGAAAAAGTCACTAAAACTCCAGGATAATTTATGTTCAGTTAAAAGGTGATATTCTTGTTGGAAATTTAACGCTGAATACGCCTATACCACATAATGGGTCTGAAATGCTTCCCAAACGTGCCTTTTGCCTAAAAACTGCCAAAAAACATTATTTTTCACCAATTTTTGACGATTTTTCTACAGTTTTTGGAAAATTGTTGTATAAATTACACCACTTGGCGACCTGACGACGAAAAATTGTGCGATATTATAAGTTGGGAGTCAACGAAGAAATAATTTGGATTATTTCTGCGTCAACTCATGAGACCACTCGTACGTACAGCTCTCTAGAACTGGCCAGATGTGTAAGGTTGGTTCCTCTTTATTTAGAGTTTTACATTTTAAAGATTTTTTTTTCTTTTTGAAAAACTTTTTTTTAGACAAATTATGGTCTAAAACGCAGTCAGATCCAGTTGAAGATGTGAGACAACTTTTTTTTTTTTTTTTTTATGTTCACTAATTACGAATGAAACAAAATAATCCGAAGTACTGCTTTTTGTGAATGTACTCAAGTGTTAAAACCAAGGATAATTTGTCGAAAAATGGGGGCAATGTAAAAAGTTTTGCCGATTGAGCACTAGTTTTTTCTCAAACGACGAATAAACATGTTGTAAAAATAATTTGGAAAAATGGGGGGGGAAAAGTTTGTGGTGTAGGCGTGAGGAGGCGTTGTGGTGTAGGCATTCATTTAATTTCCTATAAAGATTGTACAGTTTGATTTTAAAAAATGAATAATTAACAAGATGGTGTTTTTGACCCTCCGGGTCAAAAGATGAAGAAATTCATAAACCAATTATCACATCTCTAGAGCTGCTGTTGGTCTCATTCGACGCAAAGATAGTCCAAGTAATAACACTTTTTTTCAGGTCGCCCAGTGGTGATTTTTGTACAAAAAACTGTAGAAAAATCGGTGAAATCCTACGTTTTTTTTGGCAGTTTTCACGTAAAAGGTACATTAAGAAGGCATTTCAGACCCATCATGTGTGGTATAGGAGTGTTCAGCGTTAATTTTCCAACAAGAACTGAATTAAAAGGAACTGTTCAATTAAACATAAATTATCCCGGAATTTCAGTGATTTTTTAAATATGTAGGTGCCGTGACTGAAAGTATGTACCAAGGTAAGTAAAGTATAGCAATATATATATATATATATATATATATATATATATATTTTTATATATATATTTTTTTTTCAGATAATACGTTAAAACGAGATAATACTCATTTAATGTACGTTCATAGGACGTCAAATATTTATGAAAAACACATTTGAAAATCGAATTCTCCCAAATATTTATCAATGCATATAAATATGTAATTGATTTGTTGTGTTTCCAGCATCCTAAGGGAAAAAAGTGGATAGTTCTAAAAGTTCAAATGCCATGCAACTAAAGTTAATTAGCTTTCAACTATCTTGTCAGAGTAAGAAGCCAAGTACAGGAATATTGTATAGAGGGTGTGTGTTATATACTTACTTTGTCAAGTAAAACGAGAAAATGTTTCTCTCTAACAAGCCTTGTTCCTTTGCAGAAAACATCGGCGGTGTCATGTACTCAGTGAGTGAAGGGAACCCAAGCCCGAAAATACCGTCAAAAGGCTTTTTCCTGGTGCTTAAATGTGACGTAGCTTCACCGAAAACTTGGTTCTTTATGGCGAGGCGTTGTCCAATCTGTTCAATATAAGATAATACAATTAAATTTGATATTAAACGTTTAGATTCACAAAGCCAACATAGAGAAGACCGGGGCTGGTTGCCTCAATTTTTTTTTTTTTTTTTTTTTTTTTTTTTTTTTTTTTGCCTGGTGGCAGAAGACATCAAAAAATGGTTTATCAAACTGAGGATTTTCGGGACCCAAATGCGGATACCATCCTGAACCTGCAAAAAGCTGTCATTATAAAATCGGGAATGAAACAGAAGGCTGAACGGATCTTTGGTGAATCAGATGCTGAAAAAGTCTACTCCAAATGGTTCCTAGGGGGTGTAATAGGGACCGCTGAAGAAATATATTAGTTCGTTCAGAACAAGGTTCAATTATGGAACACCTCAATCATCAAGCTGGCAGAAGCAGCCAGAAAAAGTCCCTAAGCAGCTTATATTTCATACACCAAATCACTGCAATCAGAATGGTTTGTAGAAGGCTGTCATGAGGACTATCAACCATTTCATGAAACTATTCGCAGTACTTTGGTGCCAGCATCTCTAGGCCGAGAGATCACACAGAACAGGAGCTCTCACACTCCCTGTTAGATTTGGTGGTTTGGCCTTCATGGATCCAAAGAAGGGGGTGAGCGCAACGTATACAGTGTCAAAAAGGGCGACAGAGGTGTTGACATTAGCAATAATGAATAGCACAGCACTGGAACACAATGAACATTTCGACAAGATCCAGCGAATTATGGGGGGAGAGAGAAAACGGCAAGAAGGAAATTTTAAGGAAGAAAGCAATTGTTTGTTAGTTACCTTACTCCCTCAGCAGCACCGACCAATACGTCAAGTGATTGATGGAAATACGTCCCAACGGCTATCAGTGATACCAACAGTGAAGGACGCCATGGATTTATCAAAGACCCAATTCCAGGACGCGTTAGCACTAAGGTACGGGAGCCCTCTGCAAGGCCTACCAAACTCCTGTGAACGTTGTGGTGAGGAAATGAAGGTGAGGCACGCATTAAACTGTAAAAAAGGCGTTCATTTCAAGCATAGACACGAAAGTGCGTGATGAGTGTGCTCGTTTAGAGGGCTTGGCATGGACATGGGTTGCGATAGAACCTGTCCTAAGGGAATCAACACAAGGACCCATGCTCATAGCAGACTTGAAGACACAAGGTGTGTGGGATAGTGAGAGGACGGCGTTCTTTGATGTTCGCATAACTAAACTCTTACGTTTCGCAAACCTGGAATGAAGTTGCCCAAAACGGTGCCCACACCAAGACTGCAAATTCGACGGAGCAGGAGAAGACCTCAGAGGATCTTTACACCACTGGTCGTTTCAACAGAACGTTTAATCCATCATGAGTTCGACGCTTTCCTACGACAAATGGCCAATACTCTAGCAGTAAAAGAGGTCGAGGTCATTGTCCAAAGTAAGGGAGTGGGTTAGGGTGAAAATTCAATTCGCCATAATCAGAGCCGTTTCACTCCGGTTGAGAGAGTCCCGAAAGATAGGTGTCTGGGGACAAATGATGGAGCTCATCTTCCACTTTGGCATTGAGAAGAAGAAAACTTCAGAAAAAAAAAGAAGGAATGACAAAAAAGTGAAGTCGAGAGGATGTTGAATACTAATTTTGCAAAATGGTAGAAAATTAATTCGTGTCTCACTATTAAACAATTTTTAAAAGTAACGCATCTTTCTTTCGAATCTACCGTGACTCCCTCTTGCACTTAGGTACATAGAGTTCTGGTTTGCTTTCAGGCGTGCAGGTGTGAAACACGCCAGCTTCATTCCTTCAGTGATTCTTTGGGGTAACAAATCATACAATCAGAGTCCTCAATTCTCGGCTCATTTGGAGTAACGCATGCCTGCCAAGAATAGACATGGTAAGTGCCCAGATCATTACCATAGTCTAGAGCATTGCGATTCGCTATTTGTCAAAAGTCAACAGACAGCCTCTCCAACGGACACTAACACTCCTAGTTCGATTAGGGATAGCAACACTCATGTATACAAAGTGTTCTTCTCTTTCGGTACAGTGGTAATGGTGAGTTGAAGTTAGCTTATTACCTTTGGCAATTCAACTCATCCTCACCTGGTACCACATATACGTCCCACGTAAGCAACTTAGCAAAGACCTTCAACAGTCAGCCCCTCAAGCAGCTACGTCGTGGCCAGATCGTGCCCGCCATCAGTGGTCACGTCATACCAGGGTATAGCGACTATTTGGTAATATCCCTCCCCATTAGAGTTACTCCCTTTTCCCGCTAAGAACCGGCTTATATATATATATATATATATATATATATATATATATATATATATATATATATATATATATATATATATATTTTTTTATATTGTATAGACATTAGGTAGCCATGTATATCTAGTTCCTATTTAATTTGATTTAATAGTTTTCTAGATAATCTCAAAGATGATATTGTATTTTGAAAAACCAGTAACGTACCCTCACTGTATCGTTGGACAAAAATCCGTCCATAGCACCTGTACCGTATTCTATAGACATGCTTTTGCCATTGGCGACATAAGTTGTTGATTTTTTGGAGTCATAACACCTTGGTTTTTCTGTAAACAATAAACTACATTAAATTAGTTCAGTCAACCTGGAGAATAATATTAGGTTATTAGGTAGACCTAATAACTGTTTGAGAGTGAATTAAATCATTCTTGGCTAAGGTTCAAAGATACCAATATTACAAAGTAATGTGGGCCCAAGATGTATTACTCAACAAATATGGGCCCTAGTTGGCCCTGAATCCTCGCCATCACTTTCAATCAACTCTTGAGTAAAATTGGAAGGTTGAATTATTTTAAATAAGGAATAAAGGTTCTTAGGTTTGAAACAAATGATCTCCGAAGCTCACTCAGCTGCTCTAAAAGGCATCCGGCTTCGTGATTCGTTTCTAGACGTGCCAAGGCCGTGTCTAACGTGGAAAACAAACGTGCGTGTGTGAATGTCATTCCAAACGATAACTCTCCATAGGACTGAGATGAAAATACCACCCTGGCGCCAAAAAAATCAAGCATTCCAAACGAAAGGATGAGTTCGTTGGCCAACCATTTTAGAGCACATCAAATTTGTCAAATTTCGAAAAATGTACTAAAAAATCATTAAAAATGGCTAAAAACGGCCAACATTCTTAAATTTATATTTTCAGCAGAATTTTAGTTAAAACTAAATTGTCAACGATTAACTAAGACATTTAAAATTTTTTGCTCAAAATCATGCGTACGTAACGTACTTAAATTTCATTAATATTTGCTAAAACATCTATATAAACTGCAAAAAAATCTAAAAAACCAAAATCTCTTTTGAATTTTATTGAATATGAGTTTTTTGCCATAAAATTGGTTTTGAACAATTTCCTTCTACTGAAATTGCTCTGAAATCACTACGGTTTAGCATATTATAATACGATAGATAGTATATGAAAGTCGCTCATTTGATCATGCTGCATGACTGGAACTTTTCAAGTTTGCTGACACCTAACAGACTAGATCCCTTGTGTTATGAATGAGAATGATTGATAACTAGGTGTTTTACCCAATTACATGCTGATTTTAAAATGTTACTTACCAGTTTAGTTAGTTTAAAACGATGCGTTTGTATAATAGAATCAAAGATTTAAAAAACAATGAGTTTCTTTCAAACAATCTTATACTTACCACAGGTAGCTGCTGCCGATGGAACCCACAAATCTGACGAGCCCGTGTCAAAGACGACCGTGAAGACTTGAGGAGGAGTTCCAATACTGATTTCTCCATAGTAGTGAGTCTGAAAATATCAGAGCAAAAAATTTTCCATTCATGCAGCATGATCGTATGAGCAAATTTTTGTAAATTTTCATATTATATCATGTTACGTTGTTTTGAAATTTGAACACTTAGAGAGCAGAAAGGTTGTAAACTACCCAAATGTTGTCATCATTCTATTTATTTATTTTATTACATTTTATTTTATTTTTATTATTTTTCAAGTGTTTCAGATCATTCTCATGAATGAAAATGATAAAACATAAACCAACAAATTATGAGGGGGCTTAAATAATTGTATTCTTCTTTTATTTGTTTATTCTTGGGCGATTTTAAAGGTTATTAAGGTTAATTAAGGTTAATTATTCAACATAATAAACCAAAAAAGCCTCAATAGGTGTAGGCGAAACAGAAAATCCATTATTCGTTGATATTAATTTGATTGAGCCATTTAGAACTTAATTAAATATTACCATGATAAGTGCTTTAGCCAGTGACCCCAAAAATCGATCACGATTCATTGGAATGCTCTGAATTAATTTTACACCGCACCACATCTCATGGTGCCATTTTCTCTCTCCCGCTTTTTAGAAGTATCCATTAAGTGGGTTGCCGTTCATTTTCCATGGGAGGGTTGATTTGAGGGGATGAGAGGTAATTTTGGCTTCTTCTCACCATAGTTTATTCTTTATTCCCAGTGATTTTGCCCTTGCATTACTGCTGTGATAATAAAAAACAGCTCAGATCTAAAATGAGCAATTTATCAGAAGACCAGTCCAAAGTTTTCTACATCTTCCTTGCTAATAACGTGCGTTCATTTAATCATTATGACTTCATTTTTTGACCAACACTGGAGGTTATGCCCCTGAATGCATCCATTTAAAAAAATTCACAAACTGAATTTTTCGAATCCCTATATGCATTATAAAAGAGAAAATTAGATGTTCCATTGCTAGGGGATGGGCTGTGTTTTTAGAAGTTATCCATATTTTTAGATCACTTGAACTGCTTCTAGTTGTGTAATACATAATCTTTAACTTTATATTAAGCATTATCTTACGCAGAATTTTAAATTAAAGAGTTAATAAAAGAGTACTACATGAGATAGGCAAAAGTTTTTGGTTAGGACTATGACGAGAACAAGTCAAAATTGCCTTTCATTAACTCAAACCACCCCTACTCTTTAGAACTTCTGCTAGTCAACTACTTATTCGAATCACAATAATAATAGTAACTGTTATCAATTGGCTCTGAATGTAGTATGCAACTTCATAATCTTCATGTTAGTATATTTGGATCATAATTCATGCCTATGTTAGATGACAAAGAAGAAGACAAATAAATACGACCTTCATTACGTCTTGGTTTCAAATTTTCTATTAAGTACTTACCTCAAAGTTATGCGGTTCTGTTGCAGTTTACACATCAATCGTAATTTCTCTGCCAGTGGCACCATTTTATTACTTACTGCATCGATCGTTGTAATTTACATTTGCGACTTGATCAATAAACGTTTTTTGCCATGTTACCAATCACCTACTTAATTTGTGTAGTATATATTGATTAGTAATATGTATAATAATTATATAATCAAACATCTAAGCTACTCTTTTTCATGGTTCTTCTATGTGTGTTTTCAGCAAAAACACGACGTCTCAAGTTACTTAATAAGGTTATTCACGTTCCATTTCGTGAATCGCATCGTCGAAAATCGAATGCATGGCAAAGTGTTGGTTTATTGAAGCTCACTCGTCGAATCGTCGAAAATCGAAATGCTAAGCAGCTCCCTTGCGGGAATTGGTGAAAGCCAAATCAGTGCAGGTTACCTTCTAACCAGGTTATAAACATGAAATGGTGAAATTATCTGTAAAAAAAAAAAATGCCGAAAATCTTGCATACAAGTCTGCAAGACGTTGATACATTTTATATCTTCTAGTGGTTGCAATAATTTTTACAAAATTAACTGAGAGGGATCACCCTCATGTAAACAATTATTCATACCTCAGATTGCTGGCCATAATACGGTTTGGTAAATCGAGAACTTTCCAACGATCGGTAAACGATTTTTCCGCCTAAGTTACAGTTCCGTAGCAACGATTTGGTTGAGACCGATAATCATAAGAAAATCAAAAGTAACACTTTTCGGTAACGTAACGTAACACTTTTCCATTCTATGTGCCAAAGTAAAGACATAAAGTTTCAAAAAATAAACTATATATATATATATATATGGTGGCAGGGGTAAGTGCGAAAAAAATTTTGTGTTAGTCTGCATCAAAAATGTAGTGAAATGCCGGCAATCGCATATTTTTATCTCAATCCGTACTCGAGATATGATTTTTAAAGGTTTTTTTTTTTTTTTTTTTTTTTTTTTTTTTTTTTTTTCAAGAAAACCGTGTTTTTTCCTTTTAAACTCAAATTTCTCCACTTTGCCTCATTTAATTTCAACTTTTGACCTCATTTTCGGAATCAACATTGAATTTTCTATAAGAATATTGTACTTGAGTTCTAAAAAGTACCATCCGAAGACCTTCACATCAGCTCAAATATTGACGATTATGAAAAAATAAAATTTCTGAAAATCTTGAAAACTGGCAAATGTCATGAAAACTGTTTCATTTAATACTCTTTCCAACGGTATAATCAAGTTTACTTTTATTTTGTTATTTAGTGGAGAAAATTATGTTTTAATGTTAAAAAATGTGGGTTTTTCAATGAAATTGTTGGTTTTCTCGAAAGATGACCCCCTATGAACCTACGAGTATGGGGTCGGTTTCTATGTATTTTTTCACGCTGTACCGAATGGAAACGTTTGCACATCTCTCCAATATGTTATAATCGAGTTTTACACTTTAATTAACAAGTTTTACCCCATAAAACACATATATTTAATCGTAACAAACAAACTAAACATTGGCGAGTTTAAGTGTAAAAGTCAGTTATAACGGAGTTGGATAGATCTACACATGTTACCACTCGATACAGCGTGAAAAAATACATAGAAACCGACCCCATACTCGTAGGTTCATAAAGGGACATCTTTCGAGAAAGCCAACAATTTCATTGAAAAACCCACAGTTTTTAACATTAAAACATAATATTCTCCCCTAAATAACAAAATAAAAGTAAAATTGATTATACCGTTGAAAAGAGTAGTATTAGAAGGTATTAGATGAAGCAGATTTCATGAGATTTTCCAGTTTCCAGGCTTCTTTTTGGAAGAGTAGTAAAGTTTTAACGATTTTCAGAAATTTTATTTTTTCAAAATCGTCAATGTTTGAGCTGATATGAGGGTCTTCGGATGGTACTTTTTAAGAAACCAAGTATTCTTATAGGAAATTTGATGCTAATACCGAAAATGAGGTCGAAAGTTAAAATTAAATGAGGCAAAGTAGAGAAATTTGAGTTTAAAATGAGAAAAAAAAAAAAACACGGTATTCCTGAAAAAACTTCATATCTCGAGTACGGATTGAAATAAAAATATACGGTTGGCGGGATTTTACTATATTTTTGATGCAGATTAACAGAAAAATTGTTCGAGACTTATCCCCTGCCACCATGTATACTATTTATAAACTTGAAATGCGAAAATTTGAACAACATTATAATTGACGCGTCAGTCGGTCTGTATACCTAACGAGAATTACAAATGTATTTTATTGATAAGGATGTTTGCTAAACAGCTGGTAGGGTCGTAGCCACTTTTCGATGATTCGACGTCCTCCAATACTTTTTTTACTACAAAGATCGAATCGTCATCTGTATTGCCCACTCATTTCAATAGTTATGATATACTTATACTCGTAATAAGTACCTAGAACCTAGGTGGTTTTTCTGGTCTTCAACTCCCCATACACGGAACATTATTTGCAGGAATATGATAATTTCAGGTGCGATTGGTATAATCTTCAGTAGGCTTACTTATTTATTTATAATGCAATCATAATGATTACCTAAGCTATTCATGTTAAACAGGGTACTCCTACTTACATTGTGTGCATTTGTGAGAGCTTCGGAATCAACGTTACTACGAAGGTACGACTCTCCTCCACCCCTCAATATTTGTCTGAGCTGCTTCTGGACAGGTGCTGAATGGGCCTTTGAGATAGGTATGGTATACCTGAGAACAAATTTTATGCAAATAATAAAATCTTCAATATTATTCACTTTCTT
This sequence comes from Adelphocoris suturalis, assembly GCA_030762985.1. Lineage (NCBI taxonomy): Eukaryota > Metazoa > Arthropoda > Insecta > Hemiptera > Miridae > Adelphocoris > Adelphocoris suturalis. The sequence goes on from CM061043.1 coordinate 110,326,932, forward strand.
AATCGCCTTAGTTCGAACTAAATCACTTGCGACGAATTTGTGGAAACCCATTGTGGATAACCCAACAAAGTTGTTGTTTGTCATTGATGATGGCCAAATCGTCGAAATCGATTTAACATCGTAACTCTTTATTTTTCGTGGAAATAGACGTTTTTTCACTAACCTTAGTTTCTTCCTACGCAACTGTAAGTAGTATAAACTATCAGTTGAGTGGCATGATGGATATTTCAAGAGAAAGCGGCTTGATCACAAATTCTTCAAATAATTCAAGAACCGACCTCAAAATAACACATAATTTTACATATGAAAAAATTATTGGTGAACAATAAAATGAACGATATCCTCCTGAACTTATTTATTTAAGAAAACACAAGCAGATAGGTATATTATAACCTTCATTATATTCATAAAAGTATATTATAAGGTATATTATTTTTGTCATTCACTAATATTAAATTAAGGAGATTAGCAGTTATAGTTTCCCGGCGGGAAATCGTAGTTATCCAGGCTTGTCGGAGTTGATTAGAGCATCGAGGAAGATGCTGAAGAGGGTCGAGAATACATGGGACAAATAGGGTATGAGTCGTAGGTCTGTGCATTTGCTGGCAAAGGAAGTTGATTACCGTCATTACTGGCACAGTCGGTAAATGGTGGAAAAGGTGGCAACAATCCCTGTCTGTTTATCTTAGTAGCAAGATTCAGAACCTTGGTTCTGAATTGCAAAACCTGATCATCACTGAACTTCCTCACAATGGGAAGTAAAGAATCAAAAAAAGACTTGTGGTCGTCTGGTGGTTCAACAACTATCGGCTCTCGCATATACGCCAATAAAGAACTTTCCAGATCACGCCTTTTCTTCTTTTTTTGATTTGGAGTGGCGTATTCTGCAGAAGTAGATGTAGATGGGCGAGAAAATTCGGATGGTTCTTCCTCATTATGGACCTGCTGTGAATTTTCAGTCGAAGCAGGTGTAGATTCCTCACTGTCTGATTCCTCAATCGTTGATTGGGTTTCAGCAACCCCTGTACTCAATTGCAGAAAGGACAATTGTCTGGCGTACAGGTACACACGTTGTTTGCTTGCAGATTGTCCACTTGCAGTCCTTTTCTTGGCACTTTTCGAATAAGTGTCCCTGATATTTTTCCACCGAGTCAAACACTTCTTGACTGAAAAAAAGTGATGTTAATTAAACATTTAGAAAAGCAAATATGTAAACAAACATAAAGTTTGTAAAACTATATATAGCTTTTCCAAGCCAAATTGAGAATTTTCCAAACCAAATTGAGAATTTTCCAAACCAAATTGAGAATTTTCCAAATCAATTTGAGAATTTTCCAAACCAAATTGAGAATTTTTCAAATGAGAATTTTCTTTAAAAAATAAAGACAGAAAGGAATTATCCAAACTAAAGTGACAACTTTTCAAATGAAATCAAAACTTTCAATTATGAATAAAATGGTACAAGGTACCATTTAGCCATGGGATAGGTACCTAGTTGAAAGAAAGAAATCCGCATTTTTTAATTTAAAAAAATAATTCAATTTTCCATATTTTGAGTAAAATGAGGTAGTATTCAAGTACATACTAGCCTACGTAAATACCTACCTCATTTTACTCAAAATGTGGAAAATTGAATTTTTTTTTTTTTTTTTGTAATTAAAAAATGCGGATTTCTTTCTTTCAACTAGGTACCTATACCTTGGCTTAATGGTACCTTGGTCCATTTTATTCATAATTAAAAGTTTTGATTTCATTTGAAAAATTGTCACTTTAGTTTGGATAATCCCTTTCTGTCTTTATTTTTTAAAGATTATTCTCCTTTGAACAATTCTCAATTTGGTTTGGAAAATTCTCAATTTGGCTTGGAAAAGCTATATATGTAAACATTTACATAAGTCGTGTATAAATTAATCTTATATTGAACACTTACGTGATAACAATTCATTTTGCAGATATTTCGCAAGTGGCTGTACCATTCAAGACCTGCACTACTCGTACAGACTTGGCCATTCAACACTGTGTAAAATAATACGAAGGGTCACACAGACTACTTGGACTATTTTGAAAGAAGAATGCTTTCCAGCATTTACACAATGCAAGTGGCTTGAAATTTCTTCGGTGTTTGAAAAATGTGCTCAATTTCCACACTGTATCGGATCTTTGGACGGAAAGCACATTCGAATTAAAAAACCAACTGACATTGGATCACTTTATTTGAATTACTCGTATAAAAAATTTTATTCTATTGCACTGTTTGCTGTGGCTGATGCAAATTACAATTTCCTCTATATAGACGTGGGTTCTTTTGGCAGAGAAGGGGACAGCACAATCTTCGAAAATAGTACTTTTTACAAGAGTTTGACGAACTTTTCACTAGACATACCTCCCAATGAACCTCTCCCAAAAACAAACGGGCCTAACATGCCACACGTATTTGTCGGAGACGATGCATTCGGCCTTTCACAGCACATTATGCGGCCTTACAAAGGAAAACTGCAAACGACAACTAAAAAAATCTTCAATTACCGTTTAACCCGTGCCCGCCGATATGTGGAATGTACTTTTGGAATTTTTTCTAACAAATGGAGAATTTTTCACAGGGCTCTAGATGTCGATGTAGATTTTGCAGTATCGATCGTCAAAACGTGTTGCCTGCTTCACAATTTCGTTCGTCGGAGGGACGGTTACAAGTATGTAGATACATTATCTGTTGCTGGTTTACAAGAAAACCGCCATGTCATTCAAAGGAATTCGGCTGAAGGACCAGGACCACGAGTGACTGCTATCAGGAATCAGTTCGCCGACTACTTCGTTAGTGATGTTGGCAAAGTACCTTGGCAAGACGATTACGTATGCTAATGCTTTTTTTTATTGGTTTTTATTGGTTCACTTGCAAAATTATTATTATTATTATTATTTTTTTTTTTTTTTTTCGTTATCATGTAAGTACAGTAATTTCAGGAAAAGTTTAATTGTATTAAGAATAAATGTAGTTACTAACTGCTTTCTTCTCAGCAATGCTTTTTTCTTCGTAATCCCTTGTAATGATTCTGGCTATATTCTCCCACGCTGCATCTTTCTTCCCTCTATTCTTATAATCTTCAACTCCTACATTCCACAGTTCTGGATATTTCTTTACCTCATCAATGAAGAGCTCGGTATCAAAATCCTCACTCATGATTATGACAATGAACAAACGAAGAAATTAAATCACAAAATATTATAATATTACACACGAGAAAATCCCCGCTGGCGAGAAGTGTGTTACCATCAACGGTCGGTTGAGTACTGCTATAACGCCAAGCGTCTTTTGCCCGTCGCGAGCCCGCGGCGGGTAGCAGGTACCAAGCGTCATACTCTCGCCCCTTTTGTTGACGCGGCGGGTAAAACTCGCTACTTTCACTTCGCGCGTCACGTGTGTTTCAACCCTATAATAAGTAAGTACCGCTTTGACGCTGCGAGAAACAATCGCGGCGTCAAGCGTCTAAAACTCGCACGTGGGTCATTAGCCGAATGGTCATTTCTTAGACGTGTACATATTATTTTCCTTGAGGTTAGATCGCGTAATTCAATCCCTGTAGGATAAAAGCACTTTATGTGACCCTGTGTTCATATTACCAATGTATTCTAGTTCCATATAGAATATCAGGAAGAAGGGAAATACTGAAACACGGACCACTCTGTGATATTCTGGACTCTGTTATGCTTTGTAATAGTTACATTTCAGGCTTACTGATGTGGTCGAATCTTTGTCGAAAATGGGAAGGAAACGAAGTTCATGATTTCAAGACTATTATTGAATCAAAGTGGTACCAAAAAAATATATTCTCGGCATACTATGTTTGTGGCATAATTTACCCTTATTTAAAGCTAAATAACAAAAAAAAGTTCCAGTCATGCAGCATGATCGTGTGAGCGAATTTTCGTAAATTATCGTACAATTATTCTGTTACATTGTTTTGAAAATTGAGCACAAAAAGCAAAATATTAATTATCAATTTTATGGCAAAAAAAACTCGTTCTAAATTTTTAAAAAACGCAGCCCCGCGCGGCTCGTTCTGCTATTCAAAAATAGAATTTAATTTTTAACTTTTTTGGCTGTTTTTACCGATTTTTAAGAACATTTTAATGAAATTTAAGTACGTTTTTTACCATAATTTTGTACATGAATTTTTGAATGTTCTATTTTATAGATAATATACTTTATTTGAGCAATATTCTGCTACAAAGTACCTAATTAACAATTTTTAGTCGTTTTTGCTATTTTTAGTGATTTTTCCAACACATTTTTTGAAATTTGACCAATTTAATGCGCTCAAAAAATGCGGGTCAACGAACTCGTCCTTTCTTTTGGAAAACTGGATTTTTTGGCGCAAGAACGGAATTTTTACCCTTATTATATTTATTTTATAATTTTTACATTCATTTTTATGTGTATACTAGCGTTCCCCCCGCGCGCGTTGCTGCGCCCAAATTAAATTTGTTTATTGATCGTAATTTTAAACTGTTACTAAGAGGTGATTTGATGGACGGAAGCTTAGCCTTTGGTTTCTGCCTTTGGTGTCTACAATGACCCTGGATTCGTTGTCATTTTATGCAGACATTCAATAGTATCCTCTTCCTCCCTTCTCCTCCTCCTCCTCCTCCTCCTCCTCCTCCTCCTCCTCCTCCTCCTCCTCCTCCTCCTCCCTCACCCTCCTCCTCATCCTTTGGCCTCACCCTCGGCCTCACTCTGCCTTCAGTCTTGGCTTGGGTAGTTAAATAAATTTCTAAAACCTGACACTGCACCCTTTTATGCCCTCTGGGTCAGAGCCCTTTGAACGGATTTGCACCAAACTTTACAGGAACAATCCTTGAATCATGCCTAATAATACCTGAAAGTTTCATTACAATCTGTCGAGCGGTTTCGGAGTCTATAGGCAACATACATACATACATACATCCTCTTTTATAGATATAGATATGAAAAAGCGTTAAACTCTAGGATTCGTTTCAGAATGCCTCAAAACGGATTTCAATGAAGAAAATTTTCGAAAATTTTTGTTTTAAAATTTTTCGAGCCATCACAATAGCTTAATTTTTTTACTTACTAAAAAATTCTTTTACTAAAAATTACTTAATTTTTTTTTAAGGTGGCAGAAGGACTTTAGGCACTGTATTTCAGTAAACCCTCCACTGCGACCCAGAGGACATCAAAAAATGTAGGTCCTCTACTAGAATATAACATTTAACGCATGCATGAGAAGAGAGCAACCAGAGCATTTGATAATTGCCTCTCAGAAGATTGCACCTTATACTGACGGCATCCACAAACGACTGGAATGAAATAAGCTCATGGCAGGCGGTCTCGTCCTCAAATACCGGAACATGACAACCGGTCTTTCTAAAGTACCTAAATAAGATGGATATCTCCTAACCGACAAATAAATGGTCACGATATACGTCAGTACCTCAGCTAATTTTTCCAAATTTAAAGTTGATTTTACATTTAACATGCTAATTAGCGGAGAAAATTATGTTGTAATGATTAAAAAAGTGGAGATTCCTGAGATTCTTTGAAAAATCATCTCTACGAACCACAGAGTTTCGACGGAATCGAATGGTAACAGAAGCAGATCTCTCAATTTCTGTTATAAGCAAGTTTTTTACTTTACTTGACAATTTTTTTACTCTGAGTTTTATGTTTGGTTATGTTTATTTTTGTTACTTTTTTTAGGGTAAAGTAGAAAGGTTATGAAATAAAAACCACAGATAGACCCTAGTTGATCCTAGATCCTTGGCACTTCAGAAAAAGAACCAACACCACTGTGAAACGCAAACCGACACTTGCAAGAGTAGGCTGAATAATTGCCGTTTTGACTCGATCTTGTTCAGTCTTTTAGTTTGGTGTAACTGTCTACGAACGTGTGATGCCTGGCTGTTTGAGTATAAACTCGGTAATCTACACAGAAGAGCACACCACAGTAACAGAGGGAGCCCGACCAAGTCGGGAGGACCAGTGACTATCTTCTTGGCCTGAAAAGGGACATGTTCAATACGGAAATCACCACAGTAACCAGACAGTAATCAAATACAGGAATGACAGACAACTGTGAGCCTACGAACTAAATCACCCGCGACGAAATTGTGGAAACCCATTTCAAAACGGCTTAGCTGATGATAGCTGATTGCAATAACTCAATCTATTTTGAAATATCAAAACAATTAAGAAATAAACTAATGGTGAAAAATATATAAAACTTAACTCGGCATCGTTGTCATTTACTGGCGAAACCATGCTTCAAATTCGCACTGTTCGTTACAATATTACAAAGAATATTTTTCAAGAAATAGGAAATCTTACATCTTATATTAATTTCAAAACATTATTGGCAGTTTACCTTGAGGACTTTCCACCATCGTCTGGCATCTGGAACGTAGGTGTAGCAGTTGAATAGTCAAAGCTGCACAGAAGTACTGCAAAGAGCCCTATCGGCTTCCAAGACATCATCGTGCAGTCACTTCACCTCTCAGACAAACAATTACGAACGACAGTAAGTAGTTGTCATTTATATTTGGTGTATCTACACCAGATAATGAATCATGTTGTCAATAATATCTTAAGATACTAAAAATGTATTTGCACTTAGATTCAATGGTTCTATAAATATGAGCAATCAATGCGTTGCGTTAGATATGACAGGTTAATAGAAACTCTTCAAAAGCTATTAACACGCAAACGTCAGAACATGATCCGGTGCAAAATGTCTATTGCTAATGGGGCTCTTGACTTTTATCGTTGTGCCGCCTTTGTTTCGGGACAAATATTGAAAAAAAATATTAAAAGAAAAAGGATTTACCTAGGCTCGGCGTACTCGTACAATTCATTCAATTAACTATTGATTGAGGTCTCACTTTTATGTTCGTGTTGCCAATATTTTTCCAACACACTGCTTTTGGGACTGTTAGGTTATATATAGGTTAGCAAACTCACATCTCGGCTGCTATTGTTCTCTTCTAGGTACTCGTACATACGCATTATACCCACCCATCCATAGAAAAACCCACCACATTTTGCTACCATTCACAATATTAGGTACGTATTTAACATTCACTGGTTATGTTAACAAACTGTCTAACGTTTGATTTAAGTTAACGTGCCAGAGTCCCTAGAGAATCATTTCGAATATTAAGGACATTCTATCATTTTCATCCTTATTTCCACGAATGGAGTAACAATGTGGATATTGTCAAAATCAATGGGTCGTTAGGAACACCCAATTTTTATGTGTATCAGATCGGGGAACAAATTACCTGTTCCAGAAAAGCTTTGTTCCAAATTTCGGTATTGAAGGTCATTTATGAAGGAAATAGTCATGAAGCCTCGAGGCTTCATAAGCTTATTAGTGGGTAATAAGTACGTTGTAATTATTTATTCATCTGAGTTGTACGAATTTGTTTAAAATATAACAAATTCATTCAGAGGAACCCGACATTTGAGAGGATGGCAAAAGCCACAACAACAGTGCCAAACGTAATCTAATTAAGTGCTTGAATTAAAACTAAACTATTTTTATTTGTAAAATTCAATCTAGGTACACTAAGACATTTACAGGGTGTATCTTGATGAATGGATTTGAATTTCCTAATTTTAAGAGGATTTTGAAAAACGCAAATCGCATAGGTACGTATCAGTAGCGGGGTGAGTTCCAAAGTTGTGGAATTTTTATTATTTTTGTAATGTTTTAAGATTGGAAATATACATAGTTTTGATTGTGTTATTGATTTCCTGTTTTTGGTTTTGCGTACAACTATGCCATCAGCAAGTTTCTTGAACCGAGCCTCAGCGGCGCAACATAACACCGTTTTTGGTTCAATATTTTCAGTAATAAACCTTTGTAATCGACAAGAAAAGAATTTGCAAAAAAACTCAAAGTGATCAAATTGTAAAACATTGTTATATGATGTACAATAATGTTCGAAAATTCGCTCATACGATCATGTTAAATGACTGAACTTTTTTTTTTTTTTTTTTTTTTTTTTTAATCAAATCACCTACATTTTCAACGATACACAGAAGATTACAACTATTCTACAATTCAATAGATATGGTGAAGGGCGTAGGAGTCTAATGCTTGCATGTGTTCTTGGTATTTTATTTTTATTATGTGGCTAACTCGGGCTACACAACTGGAGTACGCAGGGAATTTACTATGATTCGACGCAATAATGAAGGCCGATCGGCTTAAAACTCCTTAAGATAACTCCATTTTTCTCTCAAAAACTAACTTTTCACATGAGCTTTGCTTTTTAAAACATTCATAACAACTCCGTAAGCAAATCATTTTCCGTGCATCATTTCTTCACGTTCACCTTTTGACATTTTATGTCTTTACTATGGCACATAAATGAAAAAGCGTCACGCGGGGAGCGTCACGCGGGGAGAGTCACGCGGAGATGACCTAATGATCCCACGATTCTGAGATTTGGTATGTAGCCCCTTGAGGGACTTCTGAACACAACTGACCGATCCCAGATCAGCTGAGTGGTTCTAGAATCCAGTATTTTCCCTAATGATCCCACGATTCTGAGATTTGGTATGTGGACCCTTGAGGGACTTCTGAACACAACTGACCGATCAGCTGAGTGGCTCTAGAATCCAGTTTTTTCCCTAATGATCCCACGATTCTGAGATTTGGTATGTGGGCCCTTGAGGGACTTCTGAACACAACTGACCGATCCCAGATCAGCTGAGTGGCTCTAGAATCCAGTTTTTTCCCTAATGATCCCACGATTCTGAGATTTGGTATGTGGGCCCTTGAGGGACTTCTGAACACAACTGACCGATCCCAGATCAGCTGAGTGGCTCTAGAATCCAGTTTTTTCCCTAATGATCCCACGATTCTGAGATTTGGTATGTAGCCCCTTGAGGGACTTCTGAACACAACTGACCGATCAGCTGAGTGGCTCTAGAATCCAGTTTTTTCCCTAATGATCCCACGATTCTGAGATTTGGTATGTGGGCCCTTGAGGGACTTCTGAACACAACTGACCGATCCCAGATCAGCTGAGTGGCTCTAGAATCCAGTTTTTTCTTTAATGATCCCACGATTCTGAGATTTGGTATGTGGGCCCTTGAGGGACTTCTGAACACAACTGACCGATCCCAGATCAGCTGAGTGGATTTTCTATCGTAATCGGAGTGATACTGCCCTTATGATTGAATATTGCCTGTTAACCCTCACCCATTCGAGAACTTGACAGAAGGGCTTGTCTGACAACCTCTCACCCGTCCTCTTCAAGAAAATAGTCCCCCTCAAGTATTCTGCTGCTCAATCATATTTCATATGTTTGGCAGCTCGTTCAGCAAAATCATCTGGGAATGGTAATATGCGCCATCAGCGTTAACAAATTTTATTAGGTACATTAAAAAACGCCAGCCTCTCGAGATCCCAGACCCCAGGTATTTGAATGTCTGCAACTAATCATCCTGTGTCTCGGGGAGGCGAGGTTCGACTGCTACGCTAGAATATGCCAAATTCGCCATTTGAGCATATTCATCTCAAATGAATGTCATGTTTGTGTTCCACCGATCCCCGGTTCTTACAATTGTGCAAGAGGTTCAGGTCAGCCTATCAGGTCATCCATCACAAGAACGTGGGGGTTATTTGGTTCATGACGGTACCTCAGTGACGGTACATCCCTCTATTGCAAGGTGGATACGTCGGGGTGGTCCGATATAGACAGCACTGCCAGCCACTGACGGGAGCTGTTCCCTCCACAACTCTCTCTACACCACCTTCTGTTTGAATGGTAGTCTCCCTATTATAGCATTGCTTGTTGTGGATTTCCCATTTATTCGAATCGGTCTTTATCTTTCGGTGTGTTCGCTATCCGTTGCTGATTTTCCTGAATGTAGGTCCCTCTACCCAGAATGCCCCCTGAATGGGCTCAGTACCACTATTAATCGCCTCGGTCATTTTCAACTTAATACGATGTGCTTCATCTGTAGCGTCTCTCGGATTTGTTTATTCCAAGCCCTCCCAGTCAAGCAGACAGTTTTAATAGCCTCATTCCAGTCTGCGTACCTTTTTGCCCTAGGATATTTGGAATCAGACTTAATTAGACTATTAATTGAAATATTTAGAGGTGAACACTTCCCCGCAATTTTTGACCACTCTCTGCAAAAAATGCCATTCGTATTGCAAGGACTTGTACTATTCATATTGGTAAAAGCAATATAAGCTGTTGCTGAAATAGGGGTCTTCTCGAGAACCCTGATCTAAGCAATCTTTGTAATCGATTACTATTGTTACGTGTCGATCCACCGTCTCTTCCATGGTTACAGTTTTTAGTTTTCCCAAAAACTCTCGTGTGTATTTCTACGTCTCGCTTTTGCTCTTCTTATACCATTTTATAAAGATATTTCTGCACTATTCTGAAGCAATACTGTTCTATAGTCTTACAGTGAGAATACAAGTATTTCCTATTGAGTTGTTATAGTGATTTTACTCAAGAAATACCCTCTCCCCGAAGATCGTCATTCAAACGGTGAGTCAATCGTAAATTCATTCGATTGTTGGGATTTCTCGCCACTTAACGGCTCATGTAACCTTGATTTTGGCAGCTGCCATGGTGGTATTTTTTACAGATTGTGCTATTGTGTGCAGCATATCCAGTTTTTGCTTTTGGCTAGAGTATTACTGCTACCAAGTTCGACGGTTACCGTCACTATTCATTTAACTTTAAATCGATTTCATGCTGTTTAATCCTTGAATATTTCCTCGTGAGCTGTATAGTGATAACATTGAAGAAGGCTTAAAGGGGCCTAATTGTTTTCAAGACAATTTTTGCTGTTTTACCAGTTGCGATTCACACTCGTTTTGATGTCTTTCATTCTAGTTGAATGTATTCGCCCAAACGCGAGAATGTACAGCAAACGGATGAATATACAGCGTCCCGGGTGGTTTAATTTTTGTTTATTTTATTTTATTTTTTTTTTAAGCTATATATAAATAAAACCCAAAAAACAAAAAAATTTACCTTTAAAGTTTTTGAGATCTCGATTTTTTTTATATTTCAGCGCTTAGATTCTACCATTTAGATCGAACAAGCCGATATTACTGGTACATTCCCGCCCGAACTATGATTTTTGATCCAAATTCCATAAAGGTTGTTCCAGAAGTTTCAGAGAAAAGGTTCGGTGTGCGGACGGATTTTTTTCCGGTTTCTAAACATTATGAAACGTGAACTAACATTTTGAAGGGGCGTTTAAAAAAATTTTTCTTGGTCGGTTACACCAGTTTATTATTGAAAGTAATAAACAAAACACTACTCTTATTTCGGAAGTTTCGGAGACCCTGATTTTTCATATTCCGATAGTTGGATTTTACCCCTTGGGGTCGATCACAAGTGATACATTATCCTGCCTTACATTCTCTGCCTTCTGGCTGCAGCCTTTTGGATATTTCAAATAAAAACTGCTCACATTCCATTATAATTACCTAATGTTTATTTGGAATATAAGCATTCATGTGAAATTAACAGTATATTCGGGTGGCATTAAATACATAAACGTCTGCATGATCATCATAATGAAACTATATTTAATGTTATTGTTCCATTTATGTTCTCTCACGGAGTTAAGCTTATTTAATTATTTAATACAATAGCTAGTAATTAATTATTTAGATACATTATTTCAGTGAGCATATTGATTTAGGTAATCATTCAGAAGAGATTTCTGAAGAAACTGAACAGGCTAACTACGATATTTGACAATCTTGTAACGAGTGCACTCAGCAGACCTGGGTTGGACGGAGAGACGTCATGATGTTGAAGCAGAAGTTGGATCAACAAAGCCGACGGCCGCCTTGTCCATATCGAAAATAGTGTAGAAATTGGTCAAGAAAATGTCTCCAAGAACCCAAGACTCCACATCAGATGCTTTTATTCCTAGCATCGCATCTTCACCCTCAACCTGAAAAAGATAAGTTCAACGGATACTGTATAAGAACCTGATCGAACATCACGTGAGGGTTTTTTTAAGTATCAAAATGGTAATACAATAAAATGAAAAATTGCTAGCTATTATTACCATAGCAATATACTGTTCAGGCGAAAGAGTGAAATCTTTCCCGTTGATTTTGAATGTTAGCGACGGAAGGCTGCTTATTTTGCTAGAAGACACCTGTAGAAATTTCAAGAGAACAATGGACTCGATTAACCGAATGTATTGCAGAAAGCGATATATATTGCGTTATGACTTAATGTCGATGATTTTATGTGAAAACTATGGCGAAACTTTACCAGATAAACACCGTGAGTAGGTATAGCTCCAAGAAGATTTGCTATTTTCTCAACTTCTTCTTCAGGTCCAAGAATAAGTGAGCTGCCAGTGTCTACAATGGCACCGGGGCCAGATTCCAACTTCAAATCACCCATACTAATTCTGTAGGTAAAGATAATAAGACAAAGCATGAGCTCTAAACACTTTTGTTCACAAAATGCATAAAATTTTCACAAATATCAGCTCAAAACTGTAACGAAAGCAAATAATTTATTAACGAATTTCACATTCACGCAGATTATTGACAAAACATCAGGTAAAAGTTGAATGATTTCACAATTATACTGATTATTTTTTGAAAATTCTATTAAAAAATATGTTTGATGAAATTATAGGAATTGACGAGTTTGCTCTTCAAAGATTCACTATAACGTTAACTGTCATAGTGTCAATGAAAGTATGAGCGCTTGTGCAAACGTGAATTACAAGGGAACAAATTCATTCCTCACGATATAAAAGTTCCAAATTCGGACAAAATTGGATAGATAGATAGAAAGACAATGGGAAAGAGAGAATAATTCGTAACACAAAAGAGAAAAAAAAATTCTTAAAGAGAAAAATTCGTATACAAAATGTAAAGCTCTTTGTCTGAAACTATTCTGCTAACTTGTACGGAATTTAAGAGGTTGGGTTTTGGTCTTTTATGTGAGAGCCATTTAAATGTATATATAAAAAAGAGTACTTTTCAATCAAAAGTGTTTAGGATTTCGATTTTAGACAAATTTCTGCCTCGAAATGATATTCCTTAAAATAGTAGTGTCTTTGCATCAACATACTTATTGGTAAGTTCATTCCTTTACTTGTGCGATATTATTATATTTTCGAGTTTTAGGTAAGGTTGCCAGGTGATATGGGGCAAAAAACCGGACACTATGATAAACTGACTAAAAATACTCATCAAAACATCAAATGGTCATTAGTTCCATGCATGCGCAATTATTGATATGCATTTCCATATTATGGTCCCTGCCAAATGGCGACGCCACAATGTTATCTAAACGTCCCAATAAATATCACTTAACAATTAACGTAATGAATGAATTCAGATAAGTTTTAAACAACTTTTGGGTTAAACTAGTTCGAAAATCTATATAATTACAAATTCCTAGTGATCGTTGTAATATTACAGTAATTACATGGATTTTGTAATTATTTCAATGTATTATTGTGTATTGTGTATTTCAATGTATGTATTATTTATTATATTTTGTAATGTTACAATGATAAAATGGATTTTGTAATTATTTCTTTTTCCTTGAGCCGATTATTATGAATAACATCTCAGCCGACAACACTTCTATCACATAGTTTGAAAATGGAGTAGAACACTGTCATTTTCTACTTCCATCCTATTCGAGATATATTATCTTTTAAAGAGTTTTTCAGTTCTCAACTTCAACTGAACCAAATTTGATTTTCAAGTATTCATTCGAAATTGCGTTGAATTTTCTAATAGAATTGTGCCTTTTGATCCTCGAGAAATACCATCTAAATATCATACCACCGGCTGAAACATAAAATGTTTTGAAATGTAAATATTCTTCTGTTTTTGAAAATCCATGAAACTTCAAATTTAACTTGCCTAAAAGATATATCCTGGACATTTTAGCTGGAATTTTTAAAAACGTGTTCTCAGTTGTGGCCAGGAGGATGAAGGAAGTGTTATTATGACCGCAATCATTTTCAACTTGATGAATACGTCGACACAACGTTCCTCTAGAGAAGGTGGTAGGTTTGAAAACAGTCATTTTTGGATATTGCGAAAAACCGGACATTGAGCGACCAGAGCGATTTTCGCCCTGACACCTCGATAGAAAACCCGACACCCATCGCATTCCTGGTTGTAGGTAAGTACTTACGATTCAACGGCAATTTTCCAGAAAGACTTCTCGGTCAAAGGCACCCAATGTATTGAGTCTTCCGATTTGACAATGGATTCATCCCATCCTCCCAATGTGATGGCGCTTCCTTCGTCTTCATTCCTGCATATATTACGTATTGAATAAATATACCAACAATTTTAAGTTTAATAGAAGTGGAAATGATGGAGATGATGGAGGGGGGAGGTACGTGGAAGTCAGTCTCGTAGCAGTGACGTAGGTAGAAAATACTTCAGATAGTGTGACTCCGTACATAGGTAGGTAGTCTAATTTACGGCACCCGAATTTTTGAAAAAATCACTAAAATTCCAGAATAATTTATGTTCAGTTAAAAGGTAATAGCCTTGTTGGAAATTTAACACTGAACACGCCTATAGGTATAGATACCATATATGACGGGTCTGAAACGCCTCCCAAACGTGCCTTTTGCCTAAAAACTGCCAAAAAAACGTTATTTTTCACCAATTTTTGACGATTTTTCTACAGTTTATGGAAAATTGTTGTATAAATTACACCACTTGGCGACCTGAAAAAATTGTGCTCTTAGTTGGATTATTTCTGCGTTATTTCTGCGAGAAATTGCATAAACGAATTATCACACCTCTAGAGCTGCTGGTGGTTTCATTCGATGCAAAGACTGTCCAAGTAATAACACTTTTTTTTTTCAGGTCACCCAGTTGTGATTTTTGTACAAAAACTGTGGAAAAATCGGTGAAACCCCACGTTTTTTGGCAGTTTTCACTTAAAAGGTACATTAAGAAGGCTTTTCAGACCCATCATGTTTGTGGTATAGGAGTGATCAGCGTTAATTTTCCAACAAGAACTGAACTAAAAGGAACTATTCAATTGAACATAAATTATCCCGGAATTTTAGCGATTTTTTAAAATATGTAGGAGGCGTGCCTGAAGGTAAGTACCAAGGTAAGTAAAGTATAGCAATAATTTTTGCTTTTTCGTCAGATAATGCGTTAAAACGAGATAATACTCATTTAACGTACGTTCATAGGACGTCAAGCATTTATGAAAAACACATTTGAAAATCGAATTCTCCCAAATATTTATCAATGCATATAATTATGTAATTGATTTGTTGTGTTTCAAGCATCTTAAGGGAAAATAGTGGATAGTTCTAAAAGTTCAAATATCTTGTCAGAGTAAGAAGCCAAGTACATGAATATTGTATAGAGGGTGTGTGTTATATACTTACTTCGTCAAGTAAAACGAGAAAATGTTTCTCTCTAACAAGCCTTGTTCCTTTGCAGAAAACATCGGCGGTGTCATGTACTCAGTGAGTGAAGGGAACCCAAGCCCGAAAATACCGTCAAAAGGCTTTTTCCTGGTGCTTAAATGTGACGTAGCTTCACCGAAAACTTGGTTCTTTATGGCGAGGCGTTGTCCAATCTGTTCAATATACGATAATACAATTCAGACAATTTTGATATTAAACGTTTAGATTCACAAAGACAATATAGGGAAGACCGGGGCTAGCTGCCACTTTATTTGTTTTTTTATTTTATTTTATTTTATTTATTTATTTTTTTTTTTTTTTTTTTTTTTTGCCTGGTGGCAGAAGACATCAAAAAATGGTTTTTCAAACTGAGAATTTTCGGGACCCAAATGCGGGTATCATCCTGAACCGGGAATGAAACAGGAGGCTGAACAGATCTTTGGTGAATCAGATGTTGAAATAGACTACTCCAAATGGATCCTAGGGGGTGAAATAGGGACCGCTGAAGAAATATGTGTAAGTTCGTTCAGAACAAGGTTCAAGTATGGAACACCTCAATCATCAAGCTGGCAGAAGCAGACAGAATAAGTCCCTAAGCAGCTTATGTTTCATACACCAAATCACTGCAATCAGAATGGACCTTCCTTCAAAGGTTTGTGGAAGGCTGTCATGAGGACTATCAACCACTTCATGAAACTATTCGCAGTACTTTGGTGCCAGCATCTCTAGGCCGAGAGGTCACACAGAACAGGAGCTCTCACACTCCCTGTTAGATTTGGTGGTTTGGCCTTCATGGATCCAAAGAAGGGGGTGAGCGCAATGTATACAGTGTCAAAAAGGGCGACAGAGGTGTTAACATCAGCAATAATGAATGGCACAGCACTGGAACACAATGAACATTTCGACAAGATCCAGTGAATTATGGGGGAAGAGAGAAAAAGGCAAGAAGGAAATTTTAAGGAAGAAAGCGATTGTTTGTTAGGTACCTTACTCCCTCAGCAGCAACGTCCAATACGTCAAGTGATAGATAGAAATACGTCCCAACGGTTATCAGTGATACCAACAGTGAAGGACGCCATGGATTTATCAAAGACCCAATTCCAGGACGCGTTAGCACTAAGGTACGGGAGCCCTCTGCAAGGCCTACCAAACTCCTGTGAACTTTGTGGTGAGGAAATGAAGGTGAGGCACGCATTAAACTGTAAAAAAGGCGTTCATTTCAAGCATAGACACGAAAGTACGTGATGAGTGTGCTCGTTTAGAGGGCTTGGCATGGACAGGGGTTGCGATACAACCTGTCCTAAGGGAATCAACATAAGGACCCATGCTCATAGCAGACTTGAAGACACAAGGTTATGGGATAGGGAGAGGACGGCATTCTTTGATTTTCGCATAACTAAACTCTTACAATTCGCAAACCTGGAATGAAGTTGCCCAAAACGCTGCCCACACCAAGCACTTCAAATACTACTGAGACGACTGAGCAACAGAAGACCTCAGAGGATCTTTCACATCACTGGTCGTTTCAACAGAACGTTTAATCCATCATGAGTTCGGCGGTTTCCTATGACAAATGGCCAATACTCTAGCAGTAAAAGAGGTCGAGGTCATTGTCCAAAGTAACGGAGTGGGTTAGGGTGAAAATTCAATTCGCCATAATCAGAGCCGTTTCACTCCGGGTGAGAGGGTCCCGAAAGATAGTGAGGTGTCTGGAGACAGAAGACGGAGCTCATTTTCCACTTTGGTATTGAGAAGAAGAAAACTTCAGGAAGAAAGAAAACAAAAAGAAGAAATAACGAGAAAGTGAAGACAAGAGGAAGTTGAATAATATTGTTCAAAATGGTAGAAAATAAATTCGTGCCTCACTATCAGAAAAAAAATTAAAAGTAACGCATCTTTCTTTCAAAGCTACCCTGACTCCCTCTTGCGCTTAGGTACATAGAGTTCTGGTTTGCATTCAGGCGTATAGATGTGAAACACGCTAGGTTCATTTAAAGGCATTTTGAAGAGTCACCTTCCATGACTCTTTGGGGTAACAAATCATAAAATCCGAGTCCTCAACTCGCGGCTCATTTGAAGTAACGCATAAAAAATTCAAACTTTTCAGCATTACTTCTGGCAAGCGTCGTACCACCTTGAGAGGGCTGCCAAGTAGAGACACGGTAAGTGCCCAGATCATTACTATAGTCTAGAGCATTGCTATTTGATATTTGTTCCCCATTCAACGGACAGCCTTCCCAACAGACACTAACACTTCTAGTTCGATTAGGGATTGCAATACCGTATACAAAGTATTCATCTCTTTCGGTACATTGGTAACGGTGAATTGAAGATAGCTTATTACCTTTGGCAATTCAACCATCCACACTTGGTACCACATATACGTCCCACGTAAGCAACTTAGCAAAGACCTTCAATAGTCAGCCCCCTCAAGCAGCTACCTATATCGAGGCCAAATCGTGCCCGCCTTCAATGGTCACGTCTTACCAGGGTACAGCGACTATTTGGTAATATCCCTCCCCATTAGAGTCACTCCCTTTTCCCATTAAGAACCGGCTTACATATATTTATATAGATAATAGGTAGACATGTTTACTCAGTCCCTATTTTATTTAATAGTTTTCTAGATAATATCAAAGATGATATTGTATTTTGAAAAACCAGCAACGTACCCTCACTGTATCGTTGGACAAAAATCCGTCCATAGCACCTGTACCGTATTCTATAGACATGCTTTTGCCATTGGCGACATAAGTTGTTGATTTTTTGGAGTCATAACACCTTGGTTTTTCTGTAAACAATAAACTACATTAAATTATTTCACTCAACCTGATTCGGAGATATATTACAAAGTAAGTTACAATATTATTACCCGATGAAATTCACTCAACTAATATGGGCCTTAGTTGGCCCTGAATCCTCGCCATCACTTTCAATCAGTAGTTGAGTATAATTGGAAGGTTGAAACATTTTAAATAAGGAACAAAGGTTCAAAAATATTGATATATGAAATGTTGTTCAAATTTTCGAGTTTTAAGTTTATAGATAGTACACACCCACCCACCCACCCGTACGTAACGTACTTAAATTTCATTAATATTTGCTAAAACCAATAAAAACTACAAAAAAATCGAATAATCCAAATTCTCTTTTGAATCGTCAAATTTTACAGTAAATGAGTATTTTGCCATAAAATTGGGTTTGAACAATTTCTTTCTACTAAAATTGCTCCGATTTCAATTCGATTTAACATATTATAATACGATAGATAGTTTATGAAAATTCGCTCATTCGATCATGCCGCATGTCTGAAACTTTTTAAGTTTGCTGACAAGTAACAGACTAGATCCCTTTTGTAATGAATGAGAATGAATGATAACTAGAATTTTTACCCAAATTCATACCTACTGATTTTAAAATGTTTCTTACCAGTTAGTTTAAAACGATACGTTTTTATAATAGAATCAAAGATTTAAAAAACAATAAGTTTCTTTCAAACAATCTTTTACTAACCACAGGTAGCTGCAGCCGATGGAACCCACAAATCCGACGAGCCCGTGTCAAAGACGACCGTGAAGACTTGAGGAGGAGTTCCAATACTGATTTCTCCATAGTAGTGAGTCTGAAAATATCAGAACAAAAAGAATTTCCAGTCATGCAGCTTGACCGTATGAGCGAATTTTCGTAAATTATCATATTATGTTACGCTGTTTTGAAATTTGAACACTTTGAGAGCAGAAAGGTTGTAAACTACCATTTATACCGAAAACAAAAAAAAAATTTCTGAATAATTTTCTGCAATTCAAAAAAGATTTGGGATTTTTTTTTTGCAATTTTTTTTAATTTTTTATTGATTTGTCAGCAAATAATAAAGCAATTTAAGTACTTTTGAGGAAAGGGATGTACGTACAGCGATCCGGGTAGGCTCATTCGATTTATTGAGGTGATCTCTAACAATAACAATAAGAAGAAACCCTATACTTATTTCGTAAGTTTTCAAGATGTCGAGTTTCCGATTTCAGTGATTCTACCGTTTAGCGTTTATCGAAATTGATGCCGGGCTTTTAGGATCAACTTAACCCCAAATGTGGTCATTATTCTATTTATTTAAAGTGTTTCAGATCATTTTCGCCTTAAAACATAAACCAACAAATTTTGAGGGGGCTTAAATAATTGTATTCTTATTTTATTTGTTTATTCTTAGTCGATTTTAAAGTTTATTATTCAACATAATGAACCAATAGAGTCTCAATAGATGTAGGTGAAACAGAACACCCATTATTCGTTAATATAAATTTGACTAAGCCATTTAGAACTTAATTAAGTAAATATTACTATGACAAATGCTTTAGCCTGTGCCCCCCCCCTCCCCCCCCCCCCCCCCCCCCAGCAGGAAGAGAATCCTTCTTCATTGTCCACAGCTCGAAAATCGATCACCATTCATTGGAATGCTCTGAATTAATTGTACACCGCACCACATCTCATGGTGCCATTTTGCCTCTCCTGCTCTTTAGAAGTATCCATTCGGTGGGTAGCCGATCATTTTCCATGGTAGGGTTGATTTGAGGGGATGAGAGGTAATTTTGGCTTGTTCTCACCATAGTTTATTCTTTATTCCCAGTGATTTCGCCCTTGCATTACTGTCGTGATAATGATAAACAGCTCAAGTCTGAAAAGAGCAATTTATCTGGAGACCACTCCAAAGTTTTCTACGCTTCCTTGCTAATAACGTGCGTCCAGTTCATCATTATGACTTCATTTTTTGACCGACACTGAAGGTTATTCCCTTGAATCCATCCATTAAAAAAATGCATATACTGAATTTTTCTAATCCCTATATACATTATAAAAGAGAAAATTAGATGTTCCATTGCTAGGGGTTGGGCTGTGTTTTTCGTTGTTATCCATATTTTTAGATCACTTGAACTGCTTTTTGTTGAGTAATCCATAATCTTTAACTTTATATTAAGCATTATCTTAAGCAGAATTTCAAATTAAAGGGTGAATAAAACATTACCACATGAGATAGGCAAAGTTTTTGGTTAGGACTATGACGAGAACAAGCAAATTACCACTCGATAACTCGAACCACCCCTACTCTTTAGAACTTCTGCTAGTCACCTACTTATTTGAATCGCAATAATAATAGTAAATGTTATTAATTAGCTCTGCATTTAGATGAAAATGAACGTAATATAACTTCATAATCTTCATGTTAGTACATTTGGATCACAATTCATGCCAATGTTAGATAACAAAGAAGAAGACAAATAAATACGACCTTCATTACGTCTTGGTTTAAAATTTTCAATTAAGTAGCTACCTCAAAGTTATGCGGTTCTGTTGTAGTTTACATATAAATCGTAATTTCCTCTGCGAACGGCACTATCTTATTACTTACTGAATCGATAGTTGTAATTTACATTTGCGACTTGATCAATAAACGTTTGTTGCCATGTTGCCAATTACCTACTTAATTTGTGTCGTATATATTGATTAGTAATAAGTATAATATATAATCAAACATCTAAGCTTCTCTTTTTCGCGGTTCTTCTATGTGTCTTTTCAGAAAAAACACGCTTCCTCGTCGAATCGAAATGCTAAGCAGCTCCCTTACGGGAATTGGTGAAAGCCAAATCAGTGCAGGTTACCTCCTAACCAGGTTATGAACATGAAATGGTGAAATTATCTGTAAAAAAAAAAAAAAAATGCCGAAAATCTTGCTTACTTGTCTGCAAGACGTTGATCCATTTCATATCTTCACTTCCTTGTCTAGTGGTTGCAATATTGTTTACAAAATTAACTGAGAGGGATCACCAGCATGTAAACAATCATTCATACCTCAGATTGTTGGACATAATACGGTTAGGTAAATCGAAATTGGTGAACGATTTTTCCGCCTAAGACGCAGTTCCGTAGCAACGATTTGGTTGTGACCGATAATCATAAGAAAATCAAAAGTAACACTTTTCGGTAACGCAGCGTTACACTTTTCGATTTTATGTGCCAAAGTAAAGACATAAAACGTCAAAAATGAACTATATATATATATATATATATATATATATATATATATATATATATATATATATATATATATATATATATATATATATATATATATATATATAGGTATATACTATCTATAAACTTAAAACGCGAAAATTTGAACAACATTATAATTGACGCGTCAGTCGGTCTGTATACCTAACGAGAATGACAAACGTATTTTATTGATTTAAGGATGTTTTGGTAAGCAGCTGGTAGGGCCGTAGCCACTTTTCGAAGATTCGACGTCCTCCAATACTTTTTTTACTACAAAGATCGAATCGTCATCTGTATCGCCCACTGATTTCAATAGTTATGATATACTTATACTCGTAATAAGTACCTAGAACCTAGGTGGTTTTTCTGGTCTTCAACTCCCCATGCACGGAACATTATTTGCAGGAATATAATAATGTCAGGTGCGATTGGTGTCATCAGTAGGCTTACTTATTTATTTATAATGCAATCATAATGGTTACCTAAGCTATTCATGTTAAACAGAATACTCCTACTTACATTGTGTACATTTGTGAGAGCTTCGGAATCAACGTTACTACGAAGGTACGACTCTCCTCCACCCCTCAATATTTGTCTGAGCTGCTTCTGGAAAGGTGCTGAACTGGCCTTTGAGATAGGTATGGTATACCTGTGAACAAATTTTATGCAAATAATAAAATCTTCAATATTATTCACTTTCTTAATCGCCTTAGTTTGAACTAAATCACTTGCAGCGAAGGTGTGGAAGCCCATTTTGGATAACCCAACTAAGTTATTGTTTGTCTTTGATGATGGCCTAACCGTCGAAATCGATTTAACATCGTAACTCTTTATTTTTCGTGGAAATAGACAACGTTTTTTTCACTAACCTTCGTTTTTATCGCCTTAGTTTCTTACTGTACAACTGTTAGTACCTACTATAAACGTTCAGTTGAGTGGCATGATGGATATTTCAAGAGAAAGCGGCTTGATCAAAAATCCTTCAAATAATTCAAGAACCGAATGGTCATTTCTTAGATGTGTACATTTTATTTTCCTTGAGGTTAGATCGCGTAATTCAATCCCTGTAGGGTAAAAGCACTATTTGTGACTTTGTGTTCATATTACCAATGTATTCTAGTTCCATATAGAATTTCAGGAAGAAGGGAAATGCCGATGCACAGACCACTCTGTTATACTGTGTACTCTGTTATGCTTTGTAATAGTTGCATTTCAGGCTTAGTGATGTGGTCGAATCTTTGTCCAAAATGGGAAGGAAACGAACATCAGGATTTCAAGACTATAATATAAACAGTGGGAGCCCGACCAAGTCGAGAGGACCATTGACTATCTTCTTGGCCTGAAAAGGCCCATGCCCATTACGGAAATCACCACAGTAACCAGACAGTAATCTAGTACAGGAATATTAGACAATTGTGAGCCTGATAGTTCGCATTTTTTAAAGGGGCCCATGAATTTTTACCCCGGGCCCGAATTTTCTCTCCTTAGCCCTGATACGTGGTAACTGGCCTTAGCTGATGATAGCTGACTGCAACAACTCAATCCATTTTGAAATATCAAAAAAATTAAGAAATAAACTAATGGTGAAAAATATATAAAACTTAACTCGGCATCGTTGTCGTTTACTGACGAAACCTGCTTCAAATTCGCACTGTTCGTTACAATATTACAAAATTAATGTTTTTCAATGACCAGGAAATCTTACATCTCATATTAATTTCAAAACATTATTGGCAGTTTACCTTGAGGACTTTCCACCATCGTCTGGCATCTGGAACGTAGGTGTAGCAGTTGAATAGTCAAAGCTGCACAGAAATACTGCAAAGAGCCCTATCGGCTTCCAAGACATCATCGTGCAGTCACTTCACCTCTCAGACAAACAATTACGAACGACAGTAAGTAGTTGTCATTTATATTTGGTGTATCTACACCAGATAATGAATCATGTCAATAATATCTTAAGATACTAAAAATGTATTTGCACTTAGATTCGATGGTTCCATAAATATGAGCAATCAATGCGTTAGATATGACAGGTTAATAGAAACTCTTCAAAAGCTATTAACACGCAAACGTCAGAACATGATCCGGTGCAAAATGTCTATTGCTAATGGGGCTCTTGACTTTTATCGTTGTGCCGCCTTTGTTTCGGGACAAATATTGAAAAAAAAAAAATTAAAAGAAAAAGGATTTACCTAGGCTCGGCGTACTCGTACAATTCATTCAATTAACTATTGATTGAGGTCTCACTTTTATGTTCGTGTTGCCAATATTTTTCCAACACTCTTTGCTTTTGGGACTGTTAGGTTATATAGGTTAGCAAACTCACATCTCGGCTGCTATTGTTCTCTTCTAGGTACTCGTACATACGCATTATACCCACCCATCCATAGAAAAGCCCACCACATTTTGCTACCATTCACAATATTAGGTACGTATCTAATATTCACTGGTTATGTAAACAAACTGTCGTACGTTTGATTTTAGTTAACGTGCCAGAGTCCCTAGAGAATTATTTCGAATATTAAGGACATTCTATCATTTGCATCCTTATTTCCACGAATGGAGTAACTAATGTGGATATTGTCAAAATCAATGGGTCGTTTGGAACACCCAATTCTTATGTGTACCAGATCAGGGAACAAATTACCTGTTCCAGAAAAGCTCTGCTCCAAATTTCGGTATTGAAGGTCAATTATGAAAGAAATAGTCATGAAGCCTCGAGGCTTAATAAGCTGATTAGTGGGTAATAAGTACGTTCTAATTATTTATTCATCTGAGTTGTACGAATTTATTTAAAATATAACAAATTCATTCAGAGGAATCCGACAATTCAGAGGATGGCAAAAGCCACAACAACAGTGCCAATCGTAATTTAATTAAGTGCTTCAATTTAGTTTTAAACTACTAGTTTTAAACTATTTCTATTTGTATAAATTCAATCTAGGTACACTAAGACATTCACAAGATGTATCTTGATGAATGGATTTAAGTTTCCTAATTTTAAGAGGGTTTTGAAAAACACAAATCACATAGGTACGTATCACTAGAGGGGTGAGTTCCAAAACTTGTGAAATTGTTATTATTTTTTAAATGTTTTAAGATTGGAAATACACATAGTTTTGATTGTGTTATTGATTTCCTGTTTTTGGTCTTGCGTACAACTATGCTATCAGCAAGTTTCTTGAACCGTGCCTCAGCGGCGCAATATAACCAACACCGTTTATTGTTCAACATTTTCAGTAATAAATCTTTTGTAATTGACAAGAAAAGAATTTGCAAAAAAAACTCAAAGTGCTCAAATTGTAAAATATTGTTACATGATGTACAATAATGTTCGAAAATTCGCTCATACGATCATGTTGAATGACTGAACTTTTTTTTTAAAAATCAAATCACCTACATTTTCAACGATACACAAAAGATTACAACAATTCTACAATTCAATAGATATGGTGAAGGGCCTGGGAGTCTAATGCTTGCATGTGTTCTTGGTATTTTGACATTTTATATCTTTGCTATGGCACACAACTAAAAAAAAGTCACGGAAAATTGCTCAAGAAAATATTTTGATGATTTCCGCTTACAACCGAGCCGTTGCTAGGGAAATGGTACTTCGTCGTTTTTCATCCCACCAAATTCGTTGACCATTCGTTCGAAAGCTCTCGATTTATCCAACCATATTATGTTAATTACTGCGAAGTGCGTGACCAACAAGCTGAGTTATGAGCAAGGTTATTTGAATAATTGTGTACACTCAGGTGATCATTCTCAATAATTGATATTGTGAACATGATTGTTAATTTCTGATGATTTCATTGAGCTGGTGTTTCGATGATTTGATTCATAGCAGGTGATCCAAATATTGTGAGAACGGTTTGATTTCTGAGGCGGTGGTTAAATCATTTTAATAGGTAATTTCTATGCTTTACACTCTAGGAAGCTGTAATTTCGTATGTAGCCTCTTTAGGACATTTACTTGACGATGCCCAGGGTCCGGATCAGATGAGTGGCTCTTAAAGCTAATTTCTATGTTTTACAGTCTAGGAAGCTGTAATTTCGTATTTAGTATCTTCAGCACATTTACGTGACGATGCCCAGGGTCCGGATCAGCTGAGTGGTTCTTAGAGCTTGCATACGAGTCTGCAACACATACTTGTCTTTAACTAAAGACATAAAATGTCCCAATGTGTTGCAGACTCGTATGCAAGCGTTTCTGATGATTATCGCTTACAACCACATCGTTGCTATGGAATTTCTGTCTTGCTCTGCTGAGTGAGGTAAATTCTGTCCTTTCTTTATTTTTATTATGTTGCTAACTCGGGCTACACAACTGGAGTCTACGCAGGGAATTTACTATGATTCGACGCAATAATAAAGGCCGATCGGCTTAAAACTAGAAACACCTTCAGATAACCCCAATTTTCTCTCCAAAACTAACTTTTCTTTCTTAACTTTTCACATGAGCTTTGCTTTTTAAAACATTCACAACAACAAAAATTGGTCTGCTTATCTGTAAGCAAATCATTTTCCGTGCATTATTTCTTCACGTTCACCTTTTCTATCGTAATCGGAGTGATACTGCCCTTATGATTGAATATTGCCTTTTAACCCTCACCCGTTCGAGAACTTGATAGAAGGGCTTGTCTGACAACCTCTCACCCGTCCTCTTCAAGAAAATAGTCCCCCTCAAGTATTCTTATGCTCAATCATATTTCAGTTGATTTTCTTTGGCAGCTCGTTCAGCAAAATCACCCCCGAACTGGGAAAGGTAATATGCGGCATCAGCGTTAACAAATTTTATTACGTAAATTAAAAAAACGCCAGCCTCCCGAGATCCCAGACTCCTGGTATTCGAATGTCTGCAACTAATCGTCCTGTGTCTCGCCATTTTAGCATATTCATCTTCAATGAATGTGATGTTTGTGTTCCACCGATCCCCGGTTCTTGCAATTGAGCAAGAGGTTCAGGTCAGCCTATCGTTCTCATCCATCACAACAACGTGGGGGTTATTTGGTTCATGACAGTACCTTAGTGACGGTACATCCCTCTATTGCATAGTTGGGAGCACAGTCAGCCACTGACGGGAGCTGCTGTTCCCTCCACAACTCTCTCTACACCACCTTCTGTTTGAATGGTAGTCTCCCCGTTATAGCATTGCTTGTTGTGGCTTTCCCATTTATTCGAAACGGTCTTCATCTTTCGGTGTGTTCACTACCCGTTACTGATTCTCCTGAATGTAGGTACCTCTACTCAGAATGCCCCCTGAATGGGCTGAGTACCATTATTAATCGCCTCGGTCATGTACATTGCCATTTTCAACTTAAGACGATGTGCTTCATCTGCAGAGTCTCTCAGATTTTTTGATTTCAACCCCGCCCAGTCGAGCAGACAGTTTTAATAGCGTCATTCCAGTCTGAGTACCTTTTTGCCCTAGGATATTTGGAATTAGATTTTTCTTAATTGAAATATTTAGAGGTGAACACCTCCCAGCAATTTTCGACCACTCTCTGCAAAAAATGCCATTTGTATAGCAAAGACTTGTACTATTCATATTGGAAAAAATAATATAAGCTGCTATAGGGGTCTTTTTTACAGATTGTGCTATTGTGTGAAGCATATCCAGTTTTAGCATTTGGATAGAGTATTACTGTTATCAAGTTCGACGGTTACCGTGATTTTTCATTCAACTTTAAATCGATTTCATGCTGTTTAATCCTTGAATATTTCCTTATGAGCTGTATAGTGATAACATTGAAGAAGGCCTGAAGAGGTGCACAAAAGTGAAGTATTAGTAACATGCCTAACTCACAATTTCTATCCAAATATTATAGGAGATGAACCTATAGGTGGTACCAAGGGATTCAAGTTCCTTCGAATCAATGATATGTGTAGTAACTCAGCGCTCTTTCCTCCGTCATTACAAATACAAATTATAAAGTAATTACAAATGATGAAGAATTTCGAAATGAACAAACAAATATATCGCACCCGTCCTAGAATAAGGGTACAACTCAAAAATCGCGATTTTTGAGTTAGTTGTGGTTCTGAGAAGTAGAAACGGTCTAGTTTGTCTGTAGAAGGTGGAGATATGTGTAGGGCACTCTAATTCCGCTAGAGAGTGCGTTTGTCTTTCTTCTATGGACGGAGTAACCAATTCACGTCCTAGGAAGAAAGACACAACTCAGATGAGTTCAAATAGTCTGTGTTTCGTTTTGAGTTGTTTCCTTTTTGTGTGGACAATTTTAACTTGTGTCTTTCTTTTCTGAACATTTTGGATCCTGACTGGTGAGATTTCAGTGTTTGAGTTGGAACAACTCAAAAATTCTTAAAAAATCAACAAAACCGTTCCCCCCACTCCCTTCCCACTGTCAAAAAAACTATTTATTCACCATGGGGCGTTAGAGTAATAATGTAGGAAACAAGTTTCGCAAAGATAAATAATGTTCATCGTGTTCCAAAGAACGGGTAGCGAATGGTGTAGAAGAAAACTTTGAATGCGATTTGCCGAAAATGACAATTTTTGAATTGTATCCTTATTCTAGGATGGGTGCGGTATATATATATATATATAGAGAGAGAGAGAGAGAGAGAGAGAGAGAGAGAGAGAGAGAGAGAGAGAGAGAGAGAGAGAGAGAGAGAGAGAGAGAGAGAGAGAGAGAGAGAGAGAGAGAGAGAGAGAGAGAGAGAGAGAGAGAGAGAGAGAGAGAGAGAGAGAGAGAGAGAGAGAGAGAGAGAGAGAGAGAGAGAGAGAGAGAGAGAGAGAGAGAGAGAGAGAGAGAGAGAGAGATTTGAGGTTGAGAAATGACCAAGCTAGTCATATGTGTGAAGTTGTTTATTCTACGACGTTTCGGTCCTGGAGCAAGACCCTATACATGTGGATAGTTTTCCTATACAAAACAAATTAAGAAATTGAAATACCTACATCGATTTTTTCAAAATTATAAATGACAGTTAGTGAAGAGAAGTAATACCTATACTAAGTAATTTATGGTGTATCGTTTTTAAGGCTATTAATGATTGTACTTACAATTTAGTTCTTCATTAGTAATTAAGTGGTCATTGAATTCGAGTTTGTTGATAGTCAACATTAACAAATAAACACTTAGAACTAGGACATGTGCGTGACAGTTTGACAAGAATGGATGTTAGAATGATGGTGGTGGTTACGTTGTTGACTAGTTTTATAGACATACCATTTGGTCTGACTAGGTTGACTAGTTTTATAGACATACCATTGGTCATTTCTCAACCTCAAATCTCTCATATTTTACTAGTCAGAAGCTCACCATAATTTATATATATATATATATTACATATATATTTACATTATTTATTACATATATATTATACATATATATATATATATATATATATATATATATATATATATATATATATATATATATATATATATATAAGAACTATATTGCCTCACTTTATAAAATAAAAATAAAAAAATCTTGTAATTTTTTGCCATGTGAATTTTGTGTTAAATTCCTTCATGTGTACAAATTTTTAATCTGTTAATTTTGTATTCTTTGTGTTTGGCGCTTCTAATTAATATGTAACGATTTAACTCACTTGTTCCATTGCCATTTTCTTGTAAATTGGGCTCTGTCCGTGTTTCTTGTCAAATAAATAAATAAACTGCGGTTGATAGTAATATGTAATGTAAATGGAAAATGGTATAAGGGTAAGCTCGTGCTGAATGTAATCAAGAAAGAAA
The DNA here is from genome assembly GCA_030762985.1 of Adelphocoris suturalis. Classification (NCBI taxonomy): domain Eukaryota; kingdom Metazoa; phylum Arthropoda; class Insecta; order Hemiptera; family Miridae; genus Adelphocoris; species Adelphocoris suturalis. The sequence goes on from CM061043.1 coordinate 110,356,142, forward strand.
CCGTACCTTAGTAAACAGACTATCCATGATGACCATTGCTTCTCGCAGGCATTGTGTCTCCCACTCTGAAGGCGCGGAAGCGAGAGGCATTTGGAGGGGCGACCGTGGCAAAGGTGCTCAGTCTCATCAACGTGAAGGTCACGGAACAAAGACTAATTCGACACCACGACGAAGGAGCTTGCCGGCAGGGAAAATTTTCAGGCTGAAGTTTACAAAATATGGCTCAAAACTGCACATCCGTCAAAATATGTACCAAAAATTTCAGCATCACTTTCAACCACTCGGAGAGGCATTATTTAAAGTTTTATCTTAAATTTTGGTTTATTTATTTATTTATTTATTTTTTATTTATTTTTTTTTTTTTTTAAACAATTTAGCCGCATCTCAACCTGAAATGCGGCTAAATTCTTAAATAAATAAATAAATCAAAATCTAAGATATAACTTTATTTTGGTTTATTATTTTCAATAATAAACCTTTGTAATCGACCAAGAAAAAAAAAATTTTAACACTCCCTGAATATTGTTTGGTTTACGTTTCTAGATGCGTAAAATCCAAAAATCGAATTAAAAAATCCGTCCGTCCGCCGTCCGCAGCTTTTCTAAAAAATTAATAACCAAACTACATGACACTTGCGTTAAAAATCGCATTTTGGGGTCTATATTTTCCTAGAAGCTCGGCATCAATTTTTGTCAACCCTAAAGGGTAGCATTAATTGGTATTTTATTAGCATTCAAAAATCGAGATCTCAAAAACTTCCAAGGTAACACTAATGATTTGACATGGATATGTCTTTTGGCTGGGGGTCAAGGAATTTTTCGCGACACTTTTTTTTCCGACCGACACTTTTTTTCCCGACCGACACTTTTTTTCCCGACCGGCACATTTTCTATTGATTTTCACGTACAACCAAGGCGTTACTAGGGAAGAGTAACTCCCATAGTTTTCATAGTAGGAAAATCGTTCGCCACTTTTTGGAATGCTCTCATTTTACCACGACATTTCATGACCTCTAAGCCATTGTAGTGTCAAGGAATGCTGATTTATTACTCTAAGTTAAAAACTAATACTGTTTTGTAACCATAATGGAATAATCTTGTGAAAAGAAGGCACTACATGGTTGGTATACATTTGAGTAGTAGGTACCAACTGGTAAGCAGTAGGTACTAGACATATCCATGATCTTTTGTTTTTCCCATCAAGGGAGAAATTAAAATGCTTGATTTACACTTTACATTTTGACATGGATATGTCTTTGCTCGGGGAGGTCAACCAAAAATATCCGTCACGCAAAATTAACGTTACAATTTCAGTGTTTTTCAAGTACAACCCAGCCGTTGCTAGGGGAATGGAACTGCTGCAGTTTTCATCGCACAGAAATCGTTCGCCACTCGTTGGAAATCGCTTGATTTATGTGATAAATGTTTATATCTCAAGCTACCAATTTCCCCCTCCTTACGTACCTGGCTACATTCCTAAACTAAGTTGATTGGACTATAAACAATTTTAATAAGCCGGTTAAAATATTCTTAACGTAAAGCAATATATAATTTACTCCACTCCATAGGAAACATTTTCATCATCTTGACAACAGTCGACTGTTAACAACAACTCATTGTAGTGGCTTCTCTCCACAGTTATTTTCAACATTTCTATAAGTAAACCGTTGTTTTGTTGGAATTAGTCGGGATGCGGCCCAGGGATTTGTTTACAACTCTCGAGGACAACCGTTATGAAATCCCCAATCAAAGACATATCCATGTAACATGGTATCTGCTTGTAAAGCAGATAGTGGAACTCGGTCCATGTAACATGGTATCTGCTTGTAAAGCAGATAGTGGAACTCGTTTACGAGTGAAGGCTAGGTAGAAATCAATGAGGTAATGTTCAATGCTAATAAATTTTTCATAAAATATCTCGTGTGTAAGTGTGAAAAGAGTCACGAAATTTTTGTCGACAGCATTGTTTTAGCAATTTTTGTTGTATATTTTATCATTGAGGTTTTAGCTTGATAAGAAGTTTAGTTTTTATCAGTTATTTATTTTTGTTATATCATCGTGGAAAGCTACCTACTCTATAGAACGTTGAATTTTAATAGTGAAAACTCACAAGAATAGTGAATGTTTGGGAGTGACTGTATGGAAACTCCATTGAAGAGATAGTATTATTTTTTTGATTGTCAATGATGAATATGACCCCAAAGAATCGATTAAAACCATCCGCTACGCTGTACGTTAAACGGGTCGTTTTCCCTCAGGGCTAAAACATCGAAAAACACCTTCGAATTTCTAAGCGCGATTTCTAATGCGCTGCTAGCGGCTAGCGGATCTATTGAGTAGCCGATCAAGCTCTTAATTCCATTAGGGATCGCTAGATAGTAATACTGGATTACATACAAATTACCATATATATATTGTAAATATCAGCTGATATAATGTCAATATTGGAATTATCAGGTGATATAGTTCCAATGGAATTTATTTTAAAGTTGCAGAATTGAGTTTATTTACTACTAGAGACCTGTTAGTACTACTAGTCCATATAACATCCATATGTAGTAGTCCAGTGCAGTAGTCCATATGGACTACTAGTCCATATAACAGTAGTACCTAACAGGAACCCAGCACATTATAGTAACGATATAAGTCCTACCTATTTGCGGCGTTATGTGACCTGGTGCAAAGCTAAGGCGATGTTAATAAATGATTAAAAAAGAGGAAATAACGATCAAAATGTAAGTAATGTAATAAAATAAATACCACCAGTTGAAGTGGTCCTCGCCACTCAGCTGATCAGAAATGACCCCATCACTTCACTCGTCTCTTAATGTCCCAGAGAGTCTCCCTATCAAATTTCAACTTCCTACAGTGAACAGAAAAGAATTTAGCTCACTCAGCTGATCAGAAAAGATCCCATCACTACGTTTCTTATTTACCGACACTTTTGCAACCAACTTGGGGCCGTACTGATTCGTAATTATATATAAAGATGGCAACCACAGCCTAATAAACAACTCTCGTTGATAAGGACTGCCTAGAACACGATCAAGGCGGGCATAGAGACGAACGGCGACACTTTTGCAACAAACTTGGGGCCGTGCTGATTCGAATGAGCAGTCTAACACTAAAATCGGACCGCGAAGTTCTTCACAATTTCGAAGGCCGTTCGGAATTATATATAAAGATTATTGTCCGTGCTGATGTACAGCTACTTGTGAGGAAGCATTGCTCTCACTTTCGAGAGATTAAAGTTGTAGTCTCCACTAAAATCAAACGGTGAAATCCTAGTAACAAGCATTACCACTACAGTTTTAATTTGATTTCGTTGACATTTTCTGGGAAGGAGCGGGTTCGGCTGAGAATGGTCCCCTATGAATTTCATCATTAAAAAATTTGAGGTTTTCACTGCGCATGTGCAAAATAATATCCATTAAGCGTCATTTTTTCATTGTTTATTCGTCTGATCTGGCTCATATTCGTCTTTGGGAAATGACGATTTTATTACTCATAAATATATGAGTTTCATCATAACCGTATCATTAGCAACCTTAAATGCATGTGAACCTTAAATTCTTACTAATTTACGGTTTTCTCCAACCTTGGTGACCAGCTGTGGAACCATTCAAGGTCGTTAATTTGAAACTTTTCGATGATCTAAACATACATGTTCTGGATACGAGGAAGCTATGTGCCATACCCAACTTGGCGATCGTTTTAATGAAAAAGGTATTTTCGTTACGGTTTGATGAATTTCTATGAATATTTCAAACATCCATGATTGAATGAGATCGAATAGGTTGCTGTGGAACTAACAGTTGGCGGTTGTGAATCACCAAATGGTTTTATAAGTGAATTAGCTACCGGAAAAGTTTGATTTGATACAAAAGCATTGGACAAAGAGGAACACTGATCTACGTGAGAGGTGCACCCAACCAGAAAAATAATTATAAGCTTTCTGAAATAATTCATTGCGTGAGAATAGTGGGTGCGCTAATTTCATTGTTAGCTACTAATATTGTTTATTATTCGATTTGCAGAATAAATTATTAGGGAACAGTAAAATAAATACAAAACAATTTCACTATTCAAAAATTGTATTTGAAAAAATAATACAGTCATGGATTTTACAAGAGATTATATTCAGGCATTGCTCTGACAATATTAGTTTATTCATGTTGATTACTATGTGAACATGAAATTATTTTAAATCCAAGGTTAAGGTGTGGGTATCATCTTTCGATTCACTGCAAATCGGTAGGTACATATAACAAAACGAAATTCTAACATGGCAGACCTCCAGGCAGCTGCACTTTTACCCTGTGTGACCTCGAATGTCCACCGTTCCGATCAACAAAGTTTAAGTTACCTATTCATATTGACTGTTGTATATACAAACATTAATCAATATCTTCATGTAAAGATCGCCTATGATATCCATTCCCAATAACTTCCAAGACTACCTTAGCAAAATCACAAAATATAATACTATACTTAGATCTCTTGTTGCGAAGAAGTACATACTATATTCCATTTTTACTCAAATGCAGTGGGACTGTAAAATTATTGGATTATAGTAGACAATTAAAAAGAATGACTAGAAGTGAGAAATCTACAGATGGATGGCATGCCTATCAATTGTGCCTTTTTTCGTTGAGCTCCAAAAGGGTGAACCTGTTTACGGAAAGAACTGCTCATATTTCAGTTAGTTTAATCTCTGTTCCGGTTTCCTGACGTCGAGTAAATTTTGTCTAGATTTTTATTTTGTACTTTGTCTAATAGGTAAGTACTTTGATATATCATAGAGCTTCAACGATGTACGTAATCATACTACACTAGAATTGGTTTAAAGCCACCTGAAAGTAGATTAAAGCGAAAAGAAGAAGGTAGGAACATGAAGTAACATAAGAGCTGCCGTTTCCCCCAGGCTTTTCTGTAGTGGGCGACGTCGTGGTGGACGGCGCCATGGTGGTTGTGGCCCTGGTTGGAGGTTCAGTTGGCGGTGTTGGAGCAGGCAGATCAACAAACGCCACAGCCTCCCGATCCACATTAAAGATGGTGTAGTAGTTGGACAAGAACGCGTCGCCTAGGATCCAAAAATCAATGCCACCCTCTGGGGCGATCCCGAGTACGGCAGTGTTACCCACAATCTTAAAAGAAAACACAAAAATATTATACTTTCATTCAAGTAAAAAATTGCGAAGAACACCTAGGTGAAACTAGATAAATTAAAAACTCAACGATTAAAAACTAAACTCTTTTTGAGTTTATCAAAAAGATAAACTTTCTTGGTACCTACATCAGCGTGATATACCAAACCGCGACCATTTCATCAAAATTTGTTCAAAGGGGATAAGTTTAGAAAAAACTAATCGAATTTCAGTGGAGAAGAAGCAACAATCGGCTAAGAAAACATACTATTCCAATTCATAGAAAGAATACCTCCTTTTCACATACACGACACTTCGATCTGAGTTGATCTAAAAAGTTGGTTACAATTCTTCAAAATTTTCCCCTTTCTTACGATCGATAAGTATCGGAAGCATTGAAATCACTTTCGGGATGTGAAAAAGAAAGAAAACGTCTAACAAGTTGGGTGGGCAGTATAGCTTCCTCACGTATTGTAACGGGGACGGATAGAATTTAAGAATAAAGTACGAGTCAAAATGATTGAATGCAATATATAACAGTACCTAATATATGTGTACACATGCTAGAATGCAAAATAGAGCAATAAATTCATGTTTGCGTGTGCGGAAATTTTCTAAAGGTTTTAACCCACACGATAGTTGAAAATGTCATCAAAATTGATCCATTATTCTTGGAGTGGCATCCAATGTTGCTAGTAGTTTTGCTTATGCGCAATAGTTACCTATTATTCAAGCCAATGCGATAAGGTACAAAGAGCATCATCCTGGACACAAAAACCTCTAGAGTTTGAACGAAATCGGACCAATAGTTAATAAGAAATTGATATAAAATTAACGTTTGCGCATGGACACAGACTACAGTTAATCCAACGGCAATGCAATTTACGGGGGACCATCTAGGAGCTAAACCACACAAACCCTGAAAATTCCATGAAAATTGGTCCAAATTGGTCTCGGAGTTTTTACTATTTATTGTAATTGTAAAAAATGTAATTACTATTTTAGTTTTGCGCATGCGCCATAGTTATTAATTTACCATTCGCAATATAATTCATAAGTGATTTCTCTGGAACGTATGCCCATCTACTCCCCGACTCTGAACGAAATCGGACCAATAAATGATAAGAAATCTACGGTATAAGAAATTAACATTTGCGCATGAATGAGAACTAGTATTCATGTGACGGCAATGAAAGTTATAGGAGACAGTGTAGAGGACAACCCACACAATCATGTCCTAGGAATTTCATTAAAATTGTTTCCATTTTTTCCAGTTTTGTCTGTGTCAATCAATATTAGTTTTGCCTACAAGCAATAGTTATTACTTCACCAATCGCGATATAATTTATAGATCATTCTTAATAATCTTATTCCCAACTACCCACTGAGTTTGAACGAAATCGGACCAGCAGATGGCGAGGAATCGACATTATAAGAAATTAACGCTTGCGCATGCGTACAGACTACTACTGGTCCGACGGCTTCGAAAATTATAGGAGACCGTCCAAGGGCTATCGCGCACAAACCATGAAAATTACATTGAAATCGGGCTAAAACTTGGTATAGTTTTGGGCGTGATTCACCACAGGCAGACAGACACGAACCAAAATTGATCAGCATGCTCTGAAACGCAAAAGTTCCAGTCATGCAGCATGGTCGTAAGAGCGAATTTTCTTTAATTATCGTATTGTATATAATATTAAATTATTTAGATATTTAAGCTTTTTGAGTGCAAGGAAATTGTTCACTATTAATTTTATGGCAAAAAACGTATCTCCTATTCAAATAGAGGTTTTGAATTTTTAGCTTTTTTGCAGTTTTTATCGATTTTTTTTTGCAAATTTTAACGGATTTTAAGTACATTTTTCAGTATAATTTTGTACATAAATTTTTGAAAGTTCTATTTTATGGTCAATAAACTTTATTTGAGCAATATTCAATCAAAAAATATAAATTTAACGATTTTTAGCCAATTTTAGTGATTTTTCAAGTAGTTAAATTTTTTGAAATTTGACGGATTGCTCAAAAAGGGGTGGCCAGCAATCTTATCCTTTTGTTTGGAAAACTTGATTTTTTGGCGCAAGAACGGAATTTTCATCTCACTCCTACGGAGAGTTATCGTCTGGAATGACCCACACAATACAAAGGTTCATTATTGAAAATAATTAAACTAAAGTCCAGTCATGCAGCATGACCCCCTGAGCGAATTTTCGAAGTACATACGTACATAAATAGAACTTCTTCATAATTTCATGGCTGATATTTTCTAAGCCACAGTCAGTATTAAAGCTACATCAAGTCCTAAAACAGTTGAGCGTAAAACATTAAAGAGAGCGACCGAGAGAATCGGAGGACGGAACATTTCAGAGTAAACTCATCAGTTGTGATTACTTTTTTTTTTTTTTTTTTTTTTTTTTTACAAGCACCTACTACCTATGTTTTAAACAGCATGGTTCTAGGATTGTTTATACAGGGATACTTCCATAAGAGTAGTTTAATCTGAATTTGGACAATGTTCCAAGCAAATATTACCGATTTTTACAACTAGCGAACGGCATTATTTCGATTTTGACTGATTTTTCAACTTTGAAATTTTTGAAAACTTGATACATATTCTTATAGGAAACTTTACGCTGATTCCGAATATACCACATGTTAGTATAATGAAAAAATTATTTCGCACAACAAATCGCAAAAAACAGGCTATTTTGAATTTTTTGACTACATTATTGAAAATTTCAACCCGAAGATGTAATCCGATCATGCTGGCCAAAGAACTTGAACTTTCGTTTTGTGCCCTTAACATTTTAAAATTTGTTTGAAGTTTCTAGCACAATTCTACGGACAGTTATCGTCTGGAATGACACATACATATATACATACATAAAAAAATGCGTTAAACTTCAGAATATGATTCAGAATAGCCTGAAACGGATTTCTGCATAAAATTTTTTCAAAAAATCACATTCTACAAATTTTGAGGCGAGAGCAATAGCTTAATTTTCTTCAAAAATTCGCTAAAAAGAAAGAAAACTCGTGACCATAGATTTTGGGTCACTCCCTATCTCTTTTTTGAAATTCCCAAAGATAACCTCAGGAAGGGAAATCCAATAAATAGTGTGGCCACACTAGTGGGACGCTAAAACCACGTTGAGTACTTTCCACTGACTTCATGTCACTTCAGTAGCTACTGGAATGTGAAAGGGAGTTTATTGCCAATTTAACATTATAGCTCTTTATTTTTCGTGGAAATAGACAACTTTTTTCACTAACTTCCGTTTCTCAGGATAAAATCTTTCATCATTTTAAAAAGTAAACGCAACATTTTCAGACCTGAGTAACATCCTAAGTAACGTCTACCGAAATACTGTGAGAAGGAGCATTCTCTTCCACGGGAGCCCCTCCATAAACTACGAGTATATAGTGGAATTCACAATTATTAAGTAGGTACTAGTAAACAATATTGATTTCTTACCAACATAACATAATCCTGTGGTTTCAATGTGTACTGGATACCATGGATTACAAATTTGAGATCAGGAAGACTGTTGATTCGGCTAGTTGGTACCTGAAAGTTTAGAATATTAGATATTATGTGGTCAATATTTTTAATGACTCAGAGAACAATTAGTTGAATAAATTTTCTCAATAAAAAAGAGGCTAAATCATGTTGAGGTAGCAATAGGACTATAGAAATTATGACTACTTATAATGTACTGTTTTCTGATCTTTTCTTATGAGATATACTGTATACTCAGCATAGAATTTAATTCCAAATATATAATTTTTCTTTCCGTTTCTCGCTTCTCATGAATAATATTTATGTTTGCTACAAGAGTCAAATTTCCAGTCAAAAATGGTGCGGTACCGCTCGGGTAAGTTTTAGATTATGTTGAATTTTAAACAAATTACCTACTACTGTTGCCGAGTTATCCCCATTCTGCAAATTAAAAAAAAATCCACAATTTATCATGAAATAAACATTAATTTGATCGCCGACTCCCATTGCAAAATCTCAAAATTATGTCATGTAATAATAGTATTACTATACGAATTGTATAATATACAAAATTTATATTTTTAAACTATTCTATATTATTATTTTTTGTTTTACATTATATTTATAATTTTAGCGGCATACCTATAACTCAAAAAATTGTATCAACTAAGATATAAACATTAAAAAATGTATGCACAAAATTGTTCAGAAAAAGACAATCAACTTTCGAAGGCAATGCTAACGAATTGATGAAACTGCAAATAATACTATAAATCCAAAATCTTTGAATACCAGATTATTAGGTATTAAGAACAAATATTTTTGCCATAAAATTGATGGATTGAGATTTATGGAAACTCGCTCATACGGTAATGCTGCATTACTGTAACTTTCTAAATTTGAGTACTTTGAGTACAAAGAAATTGTTAACTACCAACTTCATGGTCAACAAACTCATTCTAAATAATCTTCTGCAATTAATAAAAGATTTGGGATTCTTAGTTTTTTGTTGCAGTTTTTATCGATTTTTATTTAGCAAAGATTAATGAAATTCAAGTATTTTCATTATAGTTTTGTAAATAATTTTTTGACCGTTCTAGTTCATTGTTGATAAACTTCTTTTGACTCTAATTCTATTTAAAAAAATATAATTGTATCTCAATATAGCCGTTTCGGCCATTTTTAATGATTTTTTAGCACAGCTTTTGGGAATTTGAGCAATTTAATGTGCTCAAAATGTGCTGGACAACGAACGTATTTTTTCAATCGGGAAAGTTTGATTTTTAGTTTTAGGAGGAAGAATGTGATTTTTATGTCAGTCATAGCGAGAGTTATCGTCTTGAATGACACAAGCACTCACACACTTTATATTATACACACACACGATATGCACATACCTACATGAAAAAGCGATAAAATCCTGGATTCGTTTCAGAATACCTCAAAACAGATTCAAGGAAGAACATTTTCAAACATTTTGATTTAAAAATTTTGGTATCATTGCAATAGCTTCATTTTCTAGTAAAATTCACTAAATGCATAATATTTAAAAAGTAAAAAACGTTAGGTAACAGGTAAAAGAGCGCATTTTTGTACGTTATGTGCAATTTTCTTTCAAACAATTACAGTATAATGATGCAATTTACATAAATTTCCATTTCTTTATGTGAATATCAACTAACTAAAGGATGATTTCTCCGACCCATGACAATTAACTCTTAGGAGCTCTAAAAGGACTAAATTATCGTCGAAAGCAATTTTATAGAAGCGTTCGGGCGTCGGGAAAACACCACTAGTAGGTGCCTAGATAAAATTATTACAAGGAGGGAAGGAAAGCAGTCTAAAGCCCAGCACCAAATTTGTTACTCCTAATTTTAAATGATACCGCAAATTGAAAATGAAAACACAAAAATCACGATCTTCAATTGGTGCTTACCAGCATTAGGTTGTTGATCACAAAAGCCCCAATGCTCATCGCAATCAGGTCCACATCTCCTGGTGGTCCCATGATCAAGGAAGTACCCGTGTCAGCGATGGCTTGTATTTTATTAAATGTCAAGCCGCCAATACTCATCCTAAAAATTATTATTAGTATTAGTATAGGAAGATTTCTTACGTGACACCGATTCATAAAATTCCAAATTTATTCGAAAAACTTCTTACTCAGCAAATAACACCACTATTTTCTTCTTATATTACTCCAAAACAGCATGGACTAATTCGAGGAAGATCCACAACCTCCAATCTACTTGAGTTCCAGGAATTCACTCTGCAGGCGTTTCATGGTGGGCAGCAAGTGAATCTCAATTTGACCGACTTCTCCAAAGCCTTCGATCGGCTTTCGTCCGAGCTATCTTATTAGTCTTGAACTCACTTGGGGTATTCGGTAGCTTACTTCAATGGATGAAGAGTTATCTGGCCAAACCAACAATGCTGGTTCGGCTTCGAGACGTTACATCGGGTCCCTTTTTGGCCACTTCAGGTGTCCCACAGGGGTCACATCTGGGTCCTTTACTATTCCTGCTTGTAGTCAATGAAATCCAAGCTTCATGGAGTGCAATTTCTTCTGTTCGCCGATGACCACAAACTGTACCGCATGATTGACACCCCATCTGATCGTGAGACTCTTCAGGCTTCTCTTGATGCTCTCCTTAATTGGTGCTCTTCATGTGGCCTGGACCTTGACCCTTCGCAGTGATCTGTCATGACCTTCCACCGTTCCCCTGATCCTTATTTTTAGTCTTAAATCATTGTAGATGCTCCTGTAGCGCGTTACTTGTGAGCGAGACCTGGGCGTGCTCCTCGCTTGCAGTTTTTCATTTGCCGACTACATCTCCACCATTTCGAGTCAAGCAATACGTGTCTTGGGGTTCATAAAATGTAGTACCCGATTTTGACTACGTACCCACAATTACGACCCACAAAGCGCTTGTACTCCCGATTGTGGAGTGGAACCCACATTACCAATACTATATCACCCAGATTGAAAGAGTCCACCGCAGGTACATAAGGTAACCTGTGTATCCTACAAACTCCATCTTGCCCATCGCGATGTTGATTAAGACAGCCTGAACGTGTGGTGCGCCCTCTTGCACCCAACATCGAGGAAACTTTTGGCAGATGCCGGGTTCCGTCATAGGTTGGTCATGGAGGAGGTGGATGCTCCAAAGCTTTTATCTAAAATAGATCCTCTAGTTCCATACCAAGGCTCGCGTTCGGTAATCTGTTCTGGATTTCATTCTCTCCCACCAACTACTTATTTAATCGCTCGTTGTCCATATTGCCACGAGTAATGAAGTATGCCATTCAAGAGTACCCGGATCCTTGAGATTTTTCTTCAGTCAGTGTCAGTGGGTAAAACTAAAACTGCTCGCAGCTTGATAGCTTCACTGTTTATTAAAATAACCATTTTATTCTGTTGATGACCTGTTTATTTTTCTTAGTTGTATTTTTTCTTCTAATTATTCTATACTGCCTTTGTATTGGGCTTGCCCGTATAATGAATAAATAATTAAATTTAATATTATTAGTACCATTAGATACTGTTTTCTGTTGCTATCAAAGTTACGTTTTATTGACATTCTGATGTCTTTTCTACGGCACATGAACTCGAAAACTGTCACAAAACGTACCAAAATTGTAACCAAGTATTGCTAGTAAGACGCCCCCGCATGGGGATTCATCAAGGGCTCCCCAAAACCCGAAAAATGTAACTGCTCGTTTAAAAGCAGTCAACCGCTCCCCGTAGGGATTTATCAAGTTCTTCCAAAATGCAAAAAGTAAACCAAAACGGAAACGTGGAACTAGGTAGGCATTAGGAGTATAGTTTTTTTAAATTAATTAGATAACTTTATTGTTTATAAACATTACAGTTTTGCTTGAAATTAAACATAGTAGGTAGGATAAAGATCCTAATTCACGTGGGACATGTAGTGAGGTGTAGCCCAGTGGCTACCCTTCATCCAGTTTATTCCATATTTGCGTACTCTCTCCTAATAGAGCGTCTTGAAGGCGACGGCTCGGTGGGAGTTCAGGTTAATTGATGGGAATGGATGCTATTAAGGGATTAGTGTGGTCCACCATTTTGCTGCTCATTCTTACATACGTACCCTTGATCACAGTATTCACCATCGGGATTCCAAGATCATTGTGAAGAACTGAATTTTGAACAAACCAGTCCGCTCCAGTTATCATTCGCAATACCCGGTTTTGCAACACTTGGATTTTATTAATGTGACATGTTGCAGCTGCTCCCCACAGTCCACATGAGTAGGTCCATATTGGTCGGGTGAGAGAAAGATATATCAGTCTTTTTGTTGAGATGGAGAGAGGGGAATGTCTTGAGAGCAGAGGTCGAAGCTGGCGAATTCGCTGTCGGATCTTATTCGTCAGGTAGGTAGGAGTATAGTTGCACTATATAAATAAAGTCAATCATCAAAATCAGAGATCAGGCTTAATCGTCACAGCTTGAATTCAGGTATCGTCAAAATAAATATTGAGCACGTGGTGGTTCCTATCACAAGATCAGTCAAAGTAATAATAATGGATAATAGTATAATAAATAACTATGCTAATACGAAAAAAATTTGCTAATACGCGAAAGTTGTTGAAGTGAAATTAGAAGAATATAGGTACCTGTAATAATTTTTTATTATTATTTTTTTTTTCTAACTGGCTTCCTCCTTCTATGTAATTGAAACTACCTTCCATATCAATTCACTTGTTGGGTATAACTGCGTTGACAACTAACTCGAACTGATTTGTGCCCACGGATCGATCCATTACGGGGTCACATCTATGATAATTCGCAATTAATGATGATCTCTTCAGGGAGATATCATCTCCCAGTAGTTGAGTTTTAATCCTAAATCCAGAGTGTAATTGGGCGGGGAGCAGTTGTCATCTCTGGGGGGTGCGAGCGTTGACTTTGTTCCGAGGGTGGTTGGTACTCTCACTCCATTGGGGAGCGGTTGATTCTTGGAGTATAAATAATATGGAGAGCAATTAGTGGTAGTTGAGTCGTCAAACCGTTGGTGCCGCTTTTGTCACGATCGTCCAGGTAAAATTCTATAAGAGATTATCTGTTAAAGACGCCTAGACGCCCATCAAAAAGCCCTAGCGACCTCAATATTGGTCTGATTCAGGTGTGCCAAACACACACTGTGTGTTTCCTCAAGAATAATGTTTATAGTATTACTGCTAACATGTGTTTTGTTGCTATGATTTCCCATGATTTCCCATCATTCTGATCTATTTGTTCAACTGATTGCTAGATAACTGATTGTCAAAGTCAGTGATAATTCAAGAGTTAGCGCTAGAATGCTCAACAAAGTTCGTTTCGAGCAAGTTTTTGCTCAGACCGTTTCCCAATGAAGTACAAAGTAAAAGGCTATTTTTCCGAATTTCATGTGTCTGTTCTGTTTTTGCTCTAGAAATGCAGAAATCGTGAAATACTGAGTTTTTGAAGATATTCAATCGCCACATGTAATATATGATGTTAGGGTATTTTTTACGTTTTATTTTATTTCGTTTATTTTTAAGTTTTTCCAGAGCAGAATTTCGCACTTTTGGAACGGAATCGCGAGCGCTTACGCGCACTTACAAAATCGAGTGATGGATCATTTCTTCATGAAATTTCACGTAGAATTCGAACCTGCAATAAAAAATGGGAGTTCCTTTTTGAAAAAGCAAAGTTTATTCAATTTACGCCACTTCTGGCGCATGTGACGCGCGCGAAAGTATTTTTCCTGAGATCTACGTAAAAAATTATGAAGAATGGTGTTGGTCCCAATTTTTTACGCTGAACTCAAGGGAAATGAAGGGGGGTGTAACGTTTCCGTGGGACACTATGTATACTCGTTATTGCAATATTAGAGTATCGTGTTTTGGCGCTTGGCTGGTTTTTGAATTAAAACTTCTGGGGATTGAAAAAGTGGAGTGATATATTTTGGTGTTTAACTGGTTTTTAAGTTTCCTTGTTGACGGTTACTTGAAAATTGCAAGACTGATGAGATGGATATGGCGTTCAAATGGTTTTTGCAGCATGTAAATCACCGATTAGGACGACTTCTGATAAACCGCTTGAACATGATAAGCGACAGAGTGGAGATAGGACTACGAAACCACTCCTCTCCGATACAGCTCGACGAGCTGAATCCAGCCATATCAAAAACTCAATTTTGAGGTTTTGGCGCTTACCTGTTAATTGCATAACCCCGTCCAAGACTTTAAGTTTATCATGTTTAATAATAAACCTTCGTAATCGATCAGAAAAATTCTAATGGCAAAAGAAAAACAAATGTTCCTCCCAATGAAAATGTCAACCTACTGTCATCAGTGGGCAAGCCCGTGGCGCTGACAGGTGTCGCGACTCGACAACATGACAGTACCTAGTTCGCGAACCAAAATTACCTTAAATTAATTAGATCTTAATTTGTAATCTTATATAATACTACTAAAATCTCTAAAATCTTAAAAAACTACTAACAAAAAAATTACTATTAAAAACTACTTACTTAAAAAAATACTACTATCGTAAATACACAAAGTTATATAAAATGTATTCATATATATTACATAAATATTCATTTTATTGTATTTTATCATATTCATTTTATTCATCTTTCTATATTATACATAAATGCTGACCAAAATCCTATCCAGACCGGCATACCCTACTGAAATTAGCCTACATTAGCCTAAAAATAAACTGCCTAAAATATTGTAATTGAAAAAATTGGATTACGTATAACAGATTATCGGTATAAACTTACGAGTCCACTGAAAACTGCCAATAGTTTTTGTAAGTTAGCGGCACCCATTTGATTTCGTTAGGAGATTTTACTATATCGTCGTCCCATCCACCAAAAACAATGCTGCTGTCCCCTTGGCCATGCCTGCCACAACAAAAAAAATAAAATCCCATATATACAAATGACTAAAGTTTTGAAAACGGTGACCGCAGAATGCTGACCTCACCTCATTACTTTTTTAAAAATATTATTGTTTCTGCTGGCTTTTAAGATACAGTAGCAGGTACATAATCAACGTTTGTACAATATTAAGTTACGACAAAGGTTTCAATATTCAACAAAGGATTTTGCAAATTTCAATTATGTACTTGTATGTTTAAAATTGTGAAGAAATAAGATCAATTTTATCATCCTGAAGCCATAAATGAAACCATAAATCCTGAAGAAACACAAATATCTCTCAATCCGAAAGATGGATATCAAAACTGGGTATTATACACTTTAATAAATCAGAACTAATATTTTTATGTGATAACCACCAACTTACCTTGCGAGCCTGAACGAAAACGCGTTGACGTCGAAAACGTTTCGTGACATTAAAGTGAAAAATGGTGGAGTCATGGAAGTAGATAGGGAAGGAAATGCCAGCCCGAAAATCCCATCTTGAGCGTTCTTCAGCAGTCCTGCTTCTTCAAAAGTCACTTGACCTAATGCTTGGTGGGAATCCAGAACACCTGCAAACTGTGAAGGTGTAATTAGCATATAATTTTAATAATCCCATATTTTATTTCTATTTGATTTCTATGCACATTATTGTCGATTTTCTGCAGCAGCCAATAGAGAGTTTTTGTTCTTCCCGCAAGATTTTCTCCCGTTGACGCGTAGAGCAGCGTCTAGAGCAAGCAGCTGGAGATGCTAGCTCTTCACGTGATTTTTACGCGTATTTCTACACGTATACGTGAAAAACCAAACGCTAACGTCACGTTAACGTCTCTATAAGTGTTTCAGAAGCTGTTTCGTATTCTTTTCGTACAACCTATTCTTATTTAAATAATTAATTGCTTTATAATTATTTATAAATACATAAATTATAAATACATTTATTGCTTAGGTACCTTAAATGGCTGAATTTTGTAGCGGAGCACTTCACTATAACCTCTTGATTTGTTGACCAACCAACGTGTTGTTGGCAACCACACTGTGGTTACCTTTGCTGGTAACTGCGTAACCGCGGTTACCTTGGTCACACTGTGGTTACCGGCAACAAAAATCATGTATGATGTTTTCTCACGTCGTAATGTTGCTCAATACCAAATTTCAGCTTCCTCCATCTATTAGGAGAGAAATGAGCTACCGAGCTCACTCAGCTGATCAGGGTGGGTCCTCACTTTGTCAATCGTACACAGCATGCCTATAGAGGCTCCATACCAAATTTCAACCTCGTAGGTCTATTAGGAGAGAAATGAGCTCCTGATCTCGCTCTACTAATCCGTGTGGGTCCTCAATTTGCCAATTGAACACAGCAGGCATATACTTAGATGCTCAATTCCAAATTTCAGCTTCCTAAGTCTATACAACTTCCAAACCTGCTGCTTTTGGACTGTTATTCCATCAAGTTCAATACAAGGTAGTGTCTAATTTCACGAGTGGATGTACCTGATGTGTTATAGACAGATAAAAGGAGAGTCTGGTTACCATCAATGGTGATTTCAGTTCTACAAACACCTTTAACACCATCATTTTCTGTAATAGAAATACGCTTCACAGTCATTTCTTCTTTATTAAACTTCAATAGGTGATGGTCAATGGCTCAGTTTAAAACACTACCTGTTACCGCTAATTACTTTTACACTTGCTGCTACCTAATTAACTGATCTAGAAAGATACTCTGCTACACGTCTCAGATAACTTATGGAATTTTAAATTATAATTAGAGTACCTGTCTCAAAAATCTCAAATATTTCAACAAATACAAGATGATTTGTATAAGCAGGTACCTACTAACATTCTTGGAACTCTGGAACTGGAATTCTTGGACTGGGATTCTTTGAATTTCGGTGAGAGATTTTCAAAATGGTACAATAATGAGATTGGGTTCTTATAACTACATGTCCAGGATGCGGCAGAAAGAACTCCTCGATAAGGAAAGCTAATATTTAAAAAATGTAGCTAGATACACTTTATTTTGTAATTTCTAAATTCTACAAATAATGCAGTTTTACTTTACGTAGTTTTAAAAAATATGTCACTTAGATACTGCCCTCCACCAGCGATGCACAAATTTAGCCTGTCACGAAAGTTTGCAATAGCCCTTTGGGTCTATTTTATCTTATCGTTACCGTGGTATGCTGGAAAATGTTCTTCGGCCGAGAGGAAAATGTGAGGTTTCAGCAAGACGGAACAACAGCCCAAACCTCATGTCGTTCTCTTGGCATATCATTTCCATGCGCGGTGACATCGGTTGGCCTTCACGTTCACAAGATTTGACCCCATGTGATTTTCGTTTATGGCGCCATTTGAAAACCGAAGTTTACCAACATCGTTCCAGAACATTGGAAGAACCGGAGGCTGGATAACCCTCGAAGTGGCCGCAATTCCGCCAGACATAATCCAAAGCGCTATTGCAAACTTTCGTGAAAGACTAAATTTGTGCATCGCCGGTGGAGGGCAGCACTTAAGGGCCAGTCCCAACAACGAGGGTTTTCCTTGGATTAACCCAGGACCGTGAGTTTTCTCGTCAAACTTCTAAATGACCGTTCTACCAACGCTTGACTCGGGATCTTCTAGTGATAACACGGATTCCGGAATTCACCTGTTGGGGTGGGTTAACCCCATGGATCAGCGCAGATCCGCATCTTTGTCACCGCCCACCATCATAAAAATGTCTGTACCTAACCCTGTTTTTCCATTTGTTTCTTCATATCACGACCCCTCCGTATTTCCGTAATTATTTATTTCCTATTCCGTAGTGACCAAAAAAAAAAAAGAAAAGAAAAAAAAACAATAAATTTGTCTTCTTAAATCTTGACAATTTGTCAAATGATGATAGTTATGTAGGGAAAGAGTGGACCACTTGCATAAGTGGATAGGCAACGATTTCGACATTTTCATTTTTTTACTTAGATAGGTACAAACGGGAAAAATCGACAGTTTTTATAGCGTTACTTACTAAAATATTTGTCCGATGATTTTCACATACAACGGAGCCGTTCCTAGGAAAATTTAGCTCCGTCAGCTCTTTTCCGACAGAAATTGTTCACCACTCGTTGGAAACATCTCAATTTATGCGAAAATCTATGTTGCCTAGACCACCCAGGCAAATAAAAGCAGCTGAGCTACTCGCAAAGTTATTGATGAACTATAAAGTATAAACAATCCTCGAGGTACGACTATAATAAATTGATTTGGTAAGTAACCAGGCTAGCTTACTACTCGAGTATTCCATTAACCAAACGAAACATAAAGGCGAATGGTTTTTATTGCTATCCAAGGGGGCTATTCATTTTGTGCTACAATTGATGGAGGAAAAAGTTTTGTGCGATATGAAAAAAAATCACCGAGAAAAACTTGAAAGTTGTTGTGAAATGGTCAGTCTGAAATGATAACAATAACCTACCAGAACCAAAACATTGCCGCCAAACCGTACTTGGCATCTTTCATTTTGATGTCGGAATGGAGATGTGTGGCGGACAAAAAATACTGTTTCTCCACTTTTATCAGCTGTTTTCACTAATTTTTGGTCTGAGAACAAT
The DNA here is from genome assembly GCA_030762985.1 of Adelphocoris suturalis. Taxonomy (NCBI): domain Eukaryota; kingdom Metazoa; phylum Arthropoda; class Insecta; order Hemiptera; family Miridae; genus Adelphocoris; species Adelphocoris suturalis. The sequence goes on from CM061043.1 coordinate 110,375,291, forward strand.
AACTCGGATGCTAACTAATTGATCCATGGATTGGCTAATCTAGGATTAAAATTTGGTGGTGGTACAGTGAAAACACTGACTCGCAGTTGTTATCTAGATCCAGTGTTACTTGACTCGGGAGTTAACTCTCGTTGGTGAAACTGGCCTTAAGTGACATAATTTTTGAAACCACGTTTTGAAAACAAGATTACATGGTAGTCATGTCTAAATTTACAAAAAACTTAAGCTTCCTCATGAAAACTCAAAATAAAAACTTCTTTTTCACATTTCATCAATTTGGCATTTTTTGAAAAAAAATTTTTTGATCTTAAATCATACCTACTAGTATGTAGAATACGAGGTTAGGAGGACGTAATGGGCCGACAAACGGTTTGTTGCCAGTGGTACTTAATGTACGGCCAGAACTCCCAAAAAACGTAAGCTTTCCCATGAAAACTCCACATTTCATCAATTTCGCATTTTTCGAGAAAAAAATTTTTTGATCTTAAATCATACCTACTAGTATGTAGAATACGAGGTTAAGAGGACGTAATGGGCCGACAAACGGTTTGTCGCCAGTGGTACTTAATGTACGGCCTGAACTCCCAAAAAACGTAAGCTTTCCCATGAAAACTCCACATTTCATCAATTTCGCATTTTTCGAAAAAAAATTTTTTGATCTTAAATCATACCTACTAGTATGTAGAATACGAGGTTAAGAGGACGTAATGGGCCGACAAACGGTTTGTCGCCAGTGGTACTTAATGTACGGCCTGAACTCCCAAAAAACGTAAGCTTTCCCATGAAAACTCCACATTTCATCAATTTCGCATTTTTCGAAAAAACATTTTTTGATCTTAAATCATACCTACTGGTATGTAGAATACGAGGTTAAGAGGACGTAATGGGCCGACAAACGGTTTGCCGCCAGTGGTACTTAATGTACGGCCTGTACTCCCAAAAAACGTAAGCTTCCCCATGAAAACTCAAAATAAAAACTTCTTTTTCACATTCATCAATTTCGCATTTTTTGAAAAAAAAAAAAAAATATATATATATATATATATTTTGATCTTAAATGATACCTATCAGTATGTAGAATACGAGGTTAAGAGGACGTAGTGGTCCCGACAAACCGTTTGACGCCAGCAGTACAAAATGTACGGCCTGTACTGCCTAAATAAAATAAAAATTGAGTTTTCATTATAAAGTCCCCAGTTTATCAAATTTGCTTAGAACTAACTTCACATTTGACGGCACATCAGATAGGTGCAAATTTTATCATGAAAATTCAATTTTTCTTTTATTTTGGTAGTACAGGCCGTACATTAAGTACCGCTGGCGTCAAACCGTTTGCCGGTCCATTACGTCCTCTTAACCTCGTATTCTACATACTGATAGGTATGATTTAAGATCAGAAAAATTTTATCCAAAAAATGCGAAATTGATGAAATGTGCAAAAGAAGTTTTATTTTGAGTTTTCATGGGGAAGCTTATGTTTTTTGGGAGTACAGGCCGTACATTAAGTACCACTGGCGACAAACCGTTTGTCGGCCCATTACGTCCTCTTAACCTCGTATTCTACATACTAGTAGGTATGACTTAGAATCAAAATATTTTTTTTCAAAAAATGCGAAATTGATGAAATGTGGAGTATTCATGGGGAAGCTTACGTTTTTTTGGGAGTTCAGGCCGTACATTAAGTACCACTGGCGACAAACCGTTTGTCGGCCCATTACGTCCTCCCAACCTCGTATTTTACATACTAGTAGGTATGATTTAAGATCAAAAAATTTTTGTTCAAAAAATGCGAAATTGATGAAATGTGGAGTTTTCATGGGGAAGCTTACATTTTTTTGGGAGTTCAGGCCGTACATTAAGTACCACTGGCGACAAACTGTTTGTCGGCCCATTACGTCCTCTTAACCTCGTGTTCTACATACTAGTAGGTATGATTTAGGATCAAAATATTTTTTTCTTCAAAAAATGCGAAATTGATGAAATGTGGAGTTTTCATGGGGAAGCTTACGTTTTTTGGGAGTTCAGGCCGTACATTAAGTACCACTGGCGACAAACCGTTTGTCGGCCCATTACGTCCTCCTAACCTCGTATTCTACATACTAGTAGGTATGATTTAAGATCAAAAAATGTTTTTTCAAAAAATGCCAAATTGATGAAATGTGGAGTTTTCATGGGGAAGCTTACGTTTTTTTGGGAGTTCAGGCCGTACATTAAGTACCACTGGCGACAAACAGTTTGTCGGCCCATTACGTCCTCTTAACCTCGTGTTCTACATACTAGTAGGTATGATTTAGGATCAAAATATTTTTTTTTTTTTTTTTTCAAAAAATGCGAAATTGATGAAATGTGGAGTTTTTATGGGGAAGCTTACGTTTTTTTGGGGAGTTCAGGCCGTACATTAAGTACCACTGGCGACAAACCGTTTGTCGGCCCATTACGTCCTCCTAACCTCGTATTCTACATGCTAGTAGGTATGATTTAAGATCAAAAAATTTTTTTTCAAAAAATGCCAAATTGATGAAATGTGAAAAAGAAGTGTTTATTTTGAGTTTTCATGAGGAAGCTTAAGTTTTTTGTAAATTTAGACATGACTACCAGAAAGAACAGACGATTTACCATAAGAATTGGCCACCTTACTTATTTTTTTGGGCACAATAACGGTTGAGCAATTAAAACAAAAGTTAGTGTTTTGCGCACAGCCCTAAACTTCGGACAGTTGTAGAGAAAAGGCTGGGCGAAGAAGAGGTCTGAAAATTTGGCTCCTAGCTTGTATTACCAAAGGGTACAGCATACTAGAAAATCAGGACTTTTAAAAAATATCGAAAAAAAAAGTTTGGCCGTTCGCGTGAAATGACCCACCTATATATTTTTTTAAATTAGCATTCCTTATAAGGGAGCTCTTTCTGCCGCACCCTGTAGTTGTCATTAAAACCCGGAATTTTTCCTAAATTGGCGAACTGTGTTGCTACTCACTTGAACATTGTCAGATCCCAAAACACCTCTAACCTCTCCAGAGCCGTACGAAGCCGTGAAATTCGTGCCGTTCGCTTCGTACGTAGTTGAAATTATTGGGTAGTAACAAGTCTTCTCTTCTGAAAATAGAAAACAACATACCTAATCAGAAACTACTCAGTTCATAGACCCATTCACTTTAAGTATTAGGTGAATTACCATTTTTCACTAAAGTTTATTTCCCCTAACAGTAAGAGTAACATTTATTATAATTTTCATACCTTTCGGAGGAGTCCGTTGTCACTAGCAAGTCGATTACCGGGGGCGAGCGCCTTCGATGTAAAGACATCATCATCAGGCCGTCAAAACAGTACTGAGGTCAGTCAGTCGGTCACTTTATACAGGGTGTCCCGAATAAGGTGGTCAGTACTTCAGGGGTCGATTTTAGAGCTCATTTCTGATCAAACGTTTCTCATGGAGAATTTCTTTTAAACGCTTAGTTTTCGAGTTGATTTTCAAGCTTTTTTCATGTTTTCGACCTTTTGTCACTAAAACAATCATAATTCCCTTAATTTGCTTTGTAAATTCAAGTTTGAGAATACCGTTGAAAAGTGCATTAAATTTCCTATCGGATAAATGCCTGAGCTTTTTCATGAATGAAGGTTTGAAACAAGAAAAAGCCCTCTGAAAAGCAAATTTTACCTAATTTGGGAAACCTCAAGTTTTCAGTCGGGAATTAAACTATGAGAACCAATATTTTTTCAAGACACAAGAGCGTTAAAAACTGCGCCAAAATCTCATCTTTTCAATGGTGTAGTCAATTTTACTTTTACTTCGCTCACTAGTCGAGGAAACTATGTTTTAATTCTGAAAAACATTGTTTCTTCAATGAAACCGATGGTTTTCTAGATAAATGATCTTCTATGAAAATACAAGTTTGCCGTCGGTTTCTACGCATTTTTTTTACGCTGAACCAAATGGTAACACTTGCATATCTCCCCGATCCCGTTATAACCAAGTTTTACACTTTAACTCACAAATTTGAGTTGATTTGGCATGATAAATTGTTTGTGTTTTTAGGGGTGAAACTAGTAAGCTAAATTGTAAAACTCTGTTATAACGGGGATGGGAGATAACGCGGGGGGGGGGGGGGGGTTTGCGGTTTAACTATTATCCTACAATACCAACTATGATTATCTATATTTATCTAATTGAAATAAAACTTTTTTTTTTAATGTTAGGATCCACATTATGTATTTTGGTTTATTATTTCCAATAATAAGCCTATGTGATCGTATAGCAAACAATTTTTATAACCCCCCCTCAAACTTTGTCACTCTACGTTTCAAGGTGCGTAGAATCCAAATTTGAAATGTCCGTTCGCCGTCCGCCGTCCGGGCCATAAAAGGCCTAAGAATTGACTTATAAAACCCGTTCTTTCGCACATAGACTCCATTTGGGGTCTAGTTGGTCCTAACGTTTAAAAACCATCCCGATCACTTTACTCGCATAGATGCTGTGGGCCAAAAACGGGCGAAAAAGTGTCTTTTTCGAGGCTTTGAGTGTTAGACTTACGCACGCGCGCACGTCTGGCACGCTTGGCAGGGGGTCACGGTGGGTGGTGAGGGGGGTGAGCGGGGGGTGGAGTGAGAGCTGAATCGACTGGGAGGCGCCGATGCTTTTGGAATCCAGTGTACTCACGGTTTTAGTTTGATTCCTATAGAAATTAGCTCCGTGGATTGAATGAGACCACTCGGGTGGCTGTAAGATCATCCATTTGCTCCCCATCGCCAGCGCAGCCTGTAACGCAAGAACAGAGGTCGGTACTAGAAAAGACACTGGCAAAAGCCCCAGAGCATGCTGGTTACTATAGCTGGCTATCTGATTCAGAAATAATAAACCATTATGTAATAATTTGCAGCGTTTTTTTAAATATTATACTCTATATCTATGAGATATGGCTATAATCAAATCAATGCTTCTAATGAAAATTTACCAAATGTTCGTAAATTTATACGCTTTTATAAATTACGCGTCCCTACGTCATTTGGCTATGTGGTCGTCGATGTGTTCGTCTGTGAGTGCTTGGCGTTTTTCTGTTAGTCTGTTACGTGATGTGAATATGGAGTTTGATGTGGTGTCAAGTAAGTTTTTGTTCGGTAATGATGCGTCCGTCTAATTTACGTTTTTAATTAACTTACTAGTGACGATGGACTCCTCCGAAAGGTATGGAAACATTCACTTCAAGTTCTAATTGAGGGAATAAATCGTATTTATTCTGCAGTTAATTAATGGGTATAAACACTAAATTTAAACAATGAAAATAATCTAAAACTACTGAAAACAAACTGTATGGTTAAATGATAGTAAAATGTGGGGAGTACGTGTGAAAGAACGTCGCATTCTAAGTCGATAGCCGTCAAAGCGTCCCATAGCACGAGTTCAGTTGCATGCTAAAGACTCGGATTCGAGCATATTTTGCATATTTTTCAAGCGAATAGTCGATTGCGTTTCTTCGTGGTTCATCAGCTCTAATCCAAAAACGGAATAAGATATCTTAATGCTGGTTTCACCATCGTGTTCAACACTAAAAAATCTGCAAAATAAGAGGTTACTCGGCGGAAAAAAATATTTTTTTCGAAGTATGCTCATCCCTTTGGGTAGTCCGAAACTTTTAAATTTTTCTCCTGATATTTATTTGCTTAAAACTTAGTATCATGCACCCCAAAAACGCTCACTGCAACTTTCACTTCGATATCTCAAAAATTGTGGGGAAATGTAAGGAGGGGGGGGAGGGATTACTTTTGGGACACCCTGAATGTCAGAACTATTGCTTTGGGACCAAAAGATTCACGTGTATTACGCTTGAGAACCTCCGACGCTCGAAGTTTCCTCTAGTTGTAATTGAGCCTATATGCTCTGAAAAAATCATTTTCGAATCATAAATAACCCCAATATTTCGGACAACGGCGCAACGTTAAAGCCGATGGTTTCATTGTTCAAGCATAGCATAATTACTTTAAAATCAATATAGCATTCCTCCTAACATTTTCGGGCCGGAGAGGATGGGACTGACTCGAAAAATGCAGTCGAACTTTTACATAATCCAGCAGGATCGGCTAAGTGCAATTCTTGGTGACGATCAAACCAAAGTGGAACACAATGTCTCTGTTTGTCCACTCACCAATATTGTTTGTCTACCAATATTATGAAGAATGAAGGAGGTGTGAGCAGTTCCAGAACTCCCAAGACCTACGACGCACCTTAAAATTGCGAGAGAGCTCCCGCAACTTAACTTACACTAAGTGCTGTGAAAAGTGACAAATGCCAACAGTACTTAAGTAGTGTAATATGAATCTTACGGCGTATCTAGGTCAAGGTCATGACCGTGACCTAGTTGGGCAGCGAACTACCGAAGCCCTGTTATCTGGCTCGTTAATTGGATGATAATGAGGTAATTAGCGAATTAGCCCCCACCCTTATTTCAAGTTCATAAAGAACATGAGATGCTGTATGTTTACATTACACCCCACCTCCCAAATTTAATTGGATGATAACGAGATAATTATAAACTTAAATACGTTGGAACATAAATACGTTGGAATATAAATATGTTGGAACGTTCCAACGTATTTAAGTTCCAACGTATTTAAGTTCGAACGTACACATCTTCTGTACGATCTTGAAATAAGGGCGGGGGGAGGGTGGAAACATCGTCCGTTGTTCCCTAATTATCTCGTTATCATCCAATTAAATTTGGGAGGTGGTGTGTAATGTAAACATACAGCATCTCATCTTCTTTATGAACTTGAAATAAGGGTGGGGGGAGGGTGGAAACACCGTCCGTTGTTCGCTAATTACCTCATTATCATCCAATTAACGAGCCAGATAACAGGGCTTCGGTAGTTCGCTGCCCAACTAGGTCACGGTCATGACCTTGACCTAGATACGCCGTAAGATTCATATTACACTATTACTACACTTTCTTAAACATGCCGGAGTGACGAGCACATATTCGAAATATTGTTATCCCAATCGCATGTACCGATTGATGAATGTACTTATTACAAGCTTTCACAATCAATAAAGCGCAACTCTGATAAAAATGTATTTTGTGAGAATCGTAATTCACTCACTGCAATATGGCGAGAGTCCGGAAGCCACCCACAGGTCTGACGATCCGGTGTCGAAAACAACTTTGAGTTTTTGCGGCGGTGTGCCAATCTCAATTATTCCGTAGAAAAGCGTCTGAGGAAAAAAATTTCAATAAAAATCATACACCATACAATTATATACTATACTACATATTTGCACAGCTACAGATTTAGCTTTTCATTAACCGCATAAATACGAAAATAACTTGTAGGATTAAGAACAACTGCATGCCTTTGAGTCATAAAGTTTAGTCAAATATGGAATGAAGTAATCATGTCTTACATCATATATATCATCTTACACATCGTCTATAAATAGATAGGCGCATGCTAATATATTAGTTACTAAGATATAGGTATGTTAGTACATGTAATCTATGTGATATACCTACTTTATAAAGTTACCAAGGTTATAAAGTTACCATCGATATGATATTCTAATGTTTCAAGAATCTAAAGTTTGATGGAGGGATCAGAATATCCGATAGTCGTGCACTCAAAAATACATCAAAACGAGTATGTTTTATGTAGATGTAACGAGCAATATGACTATTGTATTTAGCGAATAACGATTTCTACATTCTAATTACACATAATTACACATCACGAAATTAAGACTGTATGTAAAGAATCACTTAACGTCCAGTTGTTGTTCGTTCAAATTCCTAAACTTACCCCAATGTCATTTGAAATCAGTGGTTCGATGGGTTTGACACCGCCAGTCATGCTGAACAACTCTCCAGAATTACGTTGCAAATTTGCTCTGATTGCATCATGGATGGCTGATGTATTTGCTCTGTGAACGGGAACTTGGAACCTAAGAAAAATAAATGAAGACACCTGTATCGTCATTGAATGCTAAAGTCAATGCTAACCTTAGGAAGAATTGTTAAACAGCACGGATGCATAATTATGAAACCTCACTTTGAGAACTGATACCTACTCTACATATGTATAAACCTTCGTAGGCAAAGCATGTAGAACCACTTTGAAGAGGCACGTCTTTAACTGAAATCGATACATTAATTGAGACTGATGGCATTTTTGCCTCATTAAATAACTCATGCAACAAGCTCCGCGATTTCTTGGATACCATTTCTACTCCTTTGCGCATAATCATTGAAGATTCCATTGAAATCGGATCTGAGAATTGTAGAAGATATGCTAGTTACAAGATTTTTTAGTTTTTCTTGTGCAGTGGCTACATTTCATCTGGCAGGGATGGAATTCAAAGATGATCATGCCCAGCACCCATAAATAATTCCCAAGAATATCATTGAAATTAAAGTATGGGTTATGATCAGAGCCCTTCAAGTGCCATTTTGCCATGGCGCCATCCTTAAGTGCCATGTTTGACCAATTTTTGGGTAAAAAGCCATTTTTTGCCAATTTCTGGGAAAATGCCACGTTTGTGCCATTTTTCGCCTGATTTTCTTGAAAATTTGTGAGAAAAAAAATTTTTTTCTGGGAAAATTCGCAAAAAGTTGGGGTTTCAAGTATTTTTTCAAAAATTTTTCAAAAAAGGCAAGCTAACAAGGGCTTTTTCATGTTAGTCCAGTAAATCTAGGTTCAAAAAGGGCGTTTTCAGGAAAAACATATAGAAGTTTTTTTCTCAATGGTTCTCTATGTTTTTTGGGTCGCTAAATCTGAATTTTAGAATACAACGATGTACAAAATTAAAGTAGACAACATTTTCTACAAGATTATAAATATAATCAAGTTTTTTTCAATCTTTAATAGGACCACCGCTAGAGCGCTCTGAAAATAGACCATGTTTTGACATGCGGCGGTCCTATTGAAGATAGAAAAAAACTTGATTATATAATCTTCTAGAGAATTTTATCTACTTTAATTTTGTACATGGTGGTATTTTTGCTAAAACATACCGTTTTCGAGATAAATGCAAAAACCTGAAAAAAGTACGACATTTTCGATGTTTTTCTCGTTTCCTGAAGTTAGCTCATATTTGGCGAGGGGGCAAACCTGAAATTTCGATTCAGCGACTCAAAAAACATAGAGAACCGTTGAAAAAAAAAAACTTCTATACATTTTTCTTCTGAAAATCCTATTTTTACTGGACTATGTGGACAAGCTCACAAGTCAACGACTGGGAATCCCCTTCGGAGGATGAAGGTCTCCAATGTCCGAGGATTACAGCCATTAGTGCTTGAAAAGGAAAGGATCATTTCAAGGTCATGGGGGAAAAAAGGGAAAAAAATAAAAAAGACAAAAAAAAGTTTGGATTTGGAAGAATAAATGCCATGTGTGGCCAAAATAAAAGCCATGCTTAGCCAAAATAAGTGCCATTTTACCATGGTTTTTAGAGCCACGTTTAGCAAAAATAAATGCCATGTTGTGAAGGGCTCTAGTTATGATTGATACAAAGTAATAAAATTTTCCCATGCGCAAAGGCTACTATTGAACCGGCAATGATTAATTTTATAGGAAACAATTTAGGTTCTAATCTACTTATACCCCAAAGTATTAAAACTAGATATCTAGATAATAAAAATACTTACCCTACATAAGTGGACTCGGAAGTGAAATGGAAATATTTAATTAATATTTTAGAGCGCTAACGTAATTTTTATCAACATTATCATTCCTGATTCAAATTCAGAAAAATTAATTGGCTAATGGGGAATCGGTCGAAGCTGTCGATCCAGAACAAGATTATACTCTGTAACCTGGTCCTCAAACTTGTCTGGAACAATGGAGCCCAGCTGTGGGGTTGATGCAGGGCCGACTTAAATACAGGCCGCGGCATTCGACTTGACAACGTTGCAACAAGCGTTGATCGAAGGCCTATGACAAGCCTTCCACTCTAGCGTTCTTACCCCCTTCATCTTTACAATTATATTACCTACCGCAAGAAAGGTTATTGCTCAAATAATGAACCACTTACCATGCTCATGCTAATAGTTAGGATCACGGTTAGTTTACTAGACGGTACCTGTCAATCTGAAGGCGCTTAGGGAAAACCCAAGGAGTGCTACGTCACTGGTCCCCTCTGCCACCTTTCACTCGCCCTGTTCATTGCATTTATACCCTCATTCACGTTTCTAATTTCGCTACTGAGTAAAGTTTTTAAAAATGGTTTGCTGTGCCATAGCGACTTGTTCGAACAAAGACAGCGATAAAAATCCTGGACTCCATTTTCACCGGTTTCCGAAGGTTAAGGAGACGAGATCTAAGTTGATTGTGGCGTGTAAGCGTGCAGACTCTTTCAAAATAGACAAAGCTCGGGTATGTTCCACTCATTTTGATCAGAGTGATTATAAGCGTGATTTGAGAGCTGAGCTACAAAAATTCTTCCGAAATTTGATTTGAAACCGGGCATATTACCACACCTGCTTTCGGGTAAATCTCTTGCGACAAAAACCATATCGACAGCTTTTCCTTACAATGATCACAAAAATCGATCGGAAAAAACGATCCATTCGCAAGGAAATTCAGGCTGTTCTGAGTTCCGAAATGGAGACCGATTTAAAACTTGTTGAAAATCCATGAAAATCCAAAAAATTCATGAACTGTGTACGGGAAATCAAAGACGAATTTCAAAAATTGTACGGGAATTTCATTTGTCAGAACGCAGGAGTTTTTTCTCGTCTAATTGAAGTCGTAAAACATAAAAATCCCGAGATTGATGATTTCTTAGTTTCGTGCTTTGTTAGGACTCGAACATTTATCAGAATGAAGAATATAAATAAGTTTCGAAACTAAGGAAAACTTTTGAAATCAAAAAAACGGAGTGCCAGTGAAGACAGAAAAAATTCAAGAAAATGAAGAAACTAGTTGGATAAATTTGCATTTCTGTGTTATTATAATTACCTACCTATTATGTACCTACAATCAAAGTTTACCAAGGAATTGTTATGTTTTACTTCTAATTTTTTGAAAATAATCAAAGTAAATAACTTACGTAGAATTAATGTAATTAAATATTTTTACTCCATTCAGTATTCTTGAATATTCTCTTTTTTATCCTAGATACCTACCTTCCAAACTCGTTCGCCTCAAAGTAACATAGGTATATCTGTTCCTTTATCCGTAGATAAATGAGGAAAAGATGATCTTTCTGTTTTTTTCTCAATCTAATTTCTAAAAAACCAAATTTTAAACTAGGTATAATACAGAAAATAGCTTTCAATAACAATCTATCGAAAGATAGTTGATGAAATCATCAGTAGAGTTACTTAAAACGTTTGTTTTGCACTGATTCCGTGCGTATTCGAGAGGCTCCCACAATGGTAAAGGGACCACCTATGTACGTCATAGGCCAGGAGCTCCCGGCGTTGACAGGTACCGTCTAGTAAAGTAACCGTGGTTAGGATTGTAAATATCGGGAAAATTTTAAGTTGAATAATCAGAAGAATAATACCTAAGTATTTTGAAACTTTCAAGAAATAGTTAAAATTCCGAAAACAATTGGAATAACAAGAACTTAGTAGGTAACTAAGGGTATTACGACTTTGACAAAAACATAAAACTGGACGTTATTAATAAATTATGAACTAATATGAATAAATTTTATCTATTTATTAAACTCGAAACAGTGAAAACTATCATAGAAATTCGGGATCGTCATGAAAATGTTGACAACTTTAAGCTTTTTCTTGTAATATTAGCTGGCAGTTAGGCACTTATATCCGAAAAAGATGTTAAATATAACCTTACCCACTTCTTACCTGCGATGGCTTCAAAATTTTGAAAATATAAATTCTAAAAATTTTCTTTATGGGAATCCGTTTCAGAATGCCTCGAACCGGATTTCCTTAAAGAAAATTATACATAGAAATATATAAATGTATGTGGGTGAGTGTGTGTGTGTGTGTGCGCGCGCACTTTGAGCACATTAAATTGCAAAACTTTCAAGAATGTACAGCTGAATTCACTAGAAACGGCTGCAAATCGTTGAGTCTCTAATTTTTTAGCAAAATATTACTCATATAAAGTATATTAAGTGTAAATTAAAACATACAAAATATATGTACAAAATTATACCGAAAAATGTACTTAAAACTGATTAAAATTGGCTGAAAATCGATAAACACTTTGAAAAATGGGTAAAATCCAATAAGTCATGTTTGAGGCACATTATAGAATACCTATTATTTAGAAAAATATTGTTTGCCGCGAAATATAAGATATAGATTTCTTTGCAAAAAACAAATTTAAAGCAATTCAACGTAGATATAATATGAATTATTGTGAGAATTTGCTCATACGATCATGCTGCATACTGGTCCTTTTATTCAGTACATTCCTTTTTTTCCTTGTTACAAAAGAGGTTGACACGACATTTTAAATTATTTTTGGTGCTGTGGGGCAGTGAACAGGTTTTGGTCGGGTCCAGTTTACCATTCTGGTCAGTGCATGTTTTTACAAACTATCACTCACAAAACAGAAAATGTTTTATACCCAAAATTTTTCGTACATCCAATCTTTGGTTGAATCGGCTCTAAGAGCAACTCTTCTCCACTATTTTAAACTTTCATATTTAGATAGATATCAAAGCGGACGAATTCTTCATCAGCGTAATTACTTCTAGCACTAAGAACAACGCACTTTTTGGCATTTTACTAATAAAGTCTAGAACAAAAAGACCAAACTACAACAACAACAAACTACAAACCATAAACTAAATCTAAAGAAACCCGAATTCACATGCCAGTGGCTCTTACAGCAGTAGTGCCTTTGTCATAGCTGGAATAGGAACGCGAGCTGAGGCCTGCGGTTGGACTTCGTTGCGGTGTTGCCGCTTGGAATGTGCCGCGGCCTGTATTAAAGTCGGCCCGGTTGTCGGCTCATTCAAACCAAGACATCATCCAACGATTCCAGAATAATGTACTACGAAATATTGTCAGTGCACCTTGGTACATTTGACATGAACATCTCCATCACGAAATTAATTCAGGTCGAAAAAGTAAGAGAGGCTGTAAACTGTAAAGTGACAAGCTGTGAGTCACCCCCTTGGGCTAAGACATCACGTCAACGAGGAAGCTGTCAGTCTCCTAGATTCAAGTGATGTTACAAGAAGACTTAAACGTACCAAACCACTAGATATTGCTTATTGTTGAAGCAGTGGAAGCATCCTTCATAATGAACAAAACTCAGTGATGTATCTTAGATTTGAATACTTCTATCTGTATTTTCAAAATAATATTGTTATTAAGTTATTACTAGGCGCAATAAAAAAATGTAAAATAAATCAGCATTATTTATACAAGAGAGCAGTGCAACTTGAAAAACTTGAAAACCCCGTTTTTTGGCTTTTTAATTTTTCAATTAAGCAACATTTGAAAAACTTGAAAAACAAAAGAGAATTGTAAATCCAAGCATTACAACGGAAATTATAAGCGAACAACTAATGCATTACCAAATGTGAGCCGGCCGCATATAGAACTCCTTCTGCAGCGTCAAGCTCTTCCTCGAGTCTTCTTCGAACCTAGTTCTTATCTCTTCCCCACCTCTTCTTAACCCCAAAACCATTTTAGGCAACAGAACAAACAGACATTTTGTAGAAATTAGAGAAATCGGACAAGACGACGAACGAGTGTGAACCGAGAGACTCGCAAGTGGGGAGAAAGCTTCGTAGCTCTCTCCTATTGAATCACGCTTTTTGACATATTGGTACACTATTCTCGTGAATTGCAGGACCGAATTGAAGATACTTAAATCTTGCTAAATCCTCGATTCTTCCTGAGACCTTTTTTTTCCAAGAGGGGATACCGAAAAATAGAGTCACATTGGCCGAATGACCAACACCGAAAATTGACTAAGCGTTGGGTAAAATCGGGCAGTGATGGTACTTCCGTGAAACAAACTCTGTAGAAACTTCTAGAATATTGCCTTTCAGAGTTAAAAAAAAAAAAAGAAAGTTGCTATCTTTATCCAGTGCTTCACAAAATGTTCCTAAAAATGAGTATAAAACGCAATAAATCTCCAAGCTGCATTTCCCCGTTAAGGCCTAATACACCCAAAATAGTGCAATGGGATTGAGATCAAATATATTGCACATTTATATTATGTGCATAATAATTATACCATGATTTCATATGAAAGGAATTACGACCAATGTTTGATATATGTATGTCTGTATCCGGTTGTAACTTCCTTAAAAATAACTACTTGATTACATGAAAATAAATTACTTTACTGAGGTAGCCGTTGGCAGATCCCACAGCGAACACAAAGCAGCGACCAGGAGAGGCAACGGAGGGCACCGCATCGCACGTGTTCACACAATATTATCTCCCTTCTAAATGAGGAAAACCTCTGATGGCTTCAGCAAACAAATCTTGAAATCTCGTGAAAAACTTATTGCATCCTCGAGAGGGAACAGGTATGTATTGATACCATTATCTTGAGATAATAAAACCGCTATCGGCTACTTGAACGTCAGAACCACATCAATAACAGAATCAGCACAACTCAGGCAGGCACTTACTGCTAATTCCACGCTCTCATTATCTATTAATACAATAATGAATCAACTCTTGATGATTTTGTCATGATTCATATTGAACAACTAACACCGCAAATATGACCGTTGATTTATACCTACCTGTGCTCCCGGTTTATCTAGGTTTTACTGAAATACCAGATAAGTAGATCTATTTAGATATATTAACGTTCTCACCTATCTCGGATATATAACTCAGTGGCTGTGCAGGCAAACTATGCCAAATAAAAAAAATGTCTATGTATGTGAATGTATAGATCATTGAAAAGTTTTAAATGATCTTGAAGAATTCCAAAGCGGAAAATAGTAGTAAGTAAAGATGTAGCTTGAAAGGTCAAAATCGATAAAGTAAGAAACGAAAAAATAATGCTTGAAGCATAATGCATACGCCAACTATAGCCTAACCTGCACAATCCTTGGCAATTTCATCGAATTCTGATGAAAACTATGAAAATAAAGGTTGTCAAAAAGATTTCACATTCGCGCATGCGCAGCATCTACTAATGATACAATCATTTTGAAGTTTATGTCGGATGATCAAATTGTCTTTTCCCGACTATCCACCAAATTTGAGCGAGATAGGGCAACTAGGACGTGAAACAATTGTGCATAATGGAATTTACTTAAGCGCATGCGCAGAGTTTAGTATTGATTTGACAGTAATGAAATGGATAGCGGGCCATCTACTGCCTAACCCGCACATTCTCTGAAAAATTCATCAAAATCGGATAAAAACTGTAAAAATCGAGCTTGTTACAATGATTTTACGTTTGTGCATGCGCAGGAGCTACTTATGTTACGATCATCTTGAAATTGATATGAAATGCTCAAATAGTTTTCTCCCAACTATCCGCCGAATTTGAGCGAGATTGGCGACTAGGGCTTGAGAATATAATGCTTGATGGAACTTACTTTTGTACGTGCTCAGAGCAAAGTACTGATTTGGCAACAATGAAACTGCCATTACACCCCATATACACCCTAGCCCTCACAATCCCTGAAAATTTTATCAAAATCGGATGAAAACTGTGGAAATTAGCTTGTTGCAGGGATTTGCTGACACAAATCTCACATAGACAGACAGACAAGGAACCACAGTTGTTCAGAATGATTTAACACGTGAAATGCGAGTGTGAATTTTGATTTTGAAGACAACCAATTTTTCTTCCCCCAAAAGTGAAAACATCGCTTCCGCTACCTATAGGTAGACTCGGAACCAAAGTGTATAGATTATACTAATGTTTAAAATTATCTTTAAAAATTCCCGGGTACCAGTTGTATTTGCGATCTCAGTTCGGCCTGCGATCGACGAGACACGTTGTCTGGACTCAGTATGCGATCTCACTTGGAAAATCGATAACTTGCTTAACGAAATGAGGGAAAAGGGCCAGACTGGTGCTGCTGCCAATCATCGAAAACGGGATCTAAGTTCACTCCAAAAATGAAGATCGTCATAGAGATTAGTGAAGATCGTGACGGGTACAGCGAGCGCCACCACTTCGATCAAATGTCTGTCCAACATGGCTTCATTTACTTTTATATCATACATAACGCGCTTTTACGTGCCTCCACAAGGATTCTATGATGTACCTAAGTGTCAGCTCCAGTAAGTGGGTCGATAAAAATTTTCTGAGTGGTTTACTGTCTTGTGGGTATACCCCTCGGTGCTAAGCGTACTGTAGGTCTTCCACTTGTAGGAATAAATCACAGAACCAACTTTGATCCCGTTTTCGATGATTGGCAGCAGCATCCTTCTGTCCCTTTTCTCTACGATGAAAAACCGACGCTCTAAGATGTCCGCCTGCTTGCAACACATACCTACCGAAGACCCATGGCCCTTGCACTATTGTGCCATAATTCCGTTAAGTATCATTCACATCATCGTCATGGGGTGTGTCTGAATCGGATGTGGCATGCTTCTTCGTACATAATTCGTGGAGGAGCAATAGTAAATTTAATCAAGATGTTGCGAAAACGTCAAAATCGGTCCATTATTAAACGAGAAAATGATGCTTGGGGTAATTTCCGTTTGTGCAGGCGTAGGAGGAAATGATTATTTGGAAACAATGAAACTGAAAGGAGAAGGAGCAATTAAGGGCTGAAATATTGAAAAATCGAGATCTTGAAAACTTTCAAGGTAACAGTAATGTTTTTTGACATCATCCCAAAGAATCAGATGAAACCACTCCAGTCGCTGTGCATTCATCCATTTTCTTTCCCTAAGGTCTAGGAACTTAGGCAGAAAAAAAAAATCAGCAACATGGGCGCAAATCATAACTGGAAGAACAAAGCAAAGATCACCAAATCAAACTTCGGCGCTCGTATCAGCTGATACAATTCCAATGGAATTTTCACTTCACCTAACGGGTTCATTATAACTTTTGTCACCTGTAGATGGATTTCTGAAGCTAAGGTAGGGGGTATATTTTATATAATTAATTTTCAGATGGTGGGTCAGCTCGTGTTAAATATTAGGAAAGTGTTACTTAATTTGATTAATTCCTCTTTGGTAGGCGTCTACACCTATGCAGATACACCTATTCATATAGGTACCTAATTTATTATAAATAGATCTTCTGCGTAGTAGGACAATCTAATACAGAATAATAAACCATTGTGTAGGTAATGTTTGCAGCGTTTGAATACCTGAACGTCAACATTGTGATATTGACTGTAACAATAGAGTCGGCCTAAGAAGTTTTGAATTAAACTCTATCTACAATTCGAAAATGTGAATTATCTGTGGTCTTATATGAACTATCCTCCAGAACAGATTTAATTTCGTAAAATAATTTCATTAAGTGTATGAATCATTTACTAGTGTTTAAATTGAACATAAGAGCTTCGTTCTCAGTGTGCGTTCTGCCAGTTCGGAACGGTTCTGGGCAAGCGCAGTCGAGTTTTGTCGTTTGCAGTTTCCGGAACGCCGAGTTCGGCGTTCGCAGTGTTTTGTGAACCTAGTTCCGAACGGTTCTGACAGTCCCCCCCCCCCCCTTTTTTCGGAACTGTTCAGAACTTGAACGCAAGGACGTACCGTAGGATGGGGTTACTTCAGACCACGTTTTCAGGTTTTTTTGAGATTTCTCTGTCTATATCTCTTCAATCGAGTTGGCCTTTCAATATGTCACACCTGATCTATTCACCGTCATATTCCCATTTCAAAATTTAACATTCGAGCATTAGGAACCCATGAAAAACAAAGGTAAAAGTGGTATAGTCATTACCCCGCGTGGGGGCAACTTCGGACCACTCACGTTTTTTCACTCAAATAAACAAGAAATGAAGCCCTGGCTCAATATTACCCCCGTATTTTGCTACCAGATGGGTTCTCTCACCTACTATGACAAAAATATTTCATTTTTAAACATTTATTCCAGACAAAACAAAACCAGAAATGAGCCGCCTTCAGAGCTGCCATTCAGAGCTGCCTCCAAAGTGTCTTGGGTATAGTATAATTTCTTTAGGGACGGCCCCCGACTTTCTTTCGGTACTTTCGTGGCATGCCTGTAACACATGGAATACGTTGGAACAAGAGTAAGCTCAATCAAAATGAGAAAAACACGTAAAAATGCGCTAAAACACAAAAAATCGGGTGGTCGGAAGTTGCAACCCAAAGTGGCGACTTTTAGTTTTTTGTTGCTGGAAAATTAACTAACAACTAAATAAAACATCTGATTTCTTAGTTAAATTCCTCATGTGATTTTGAAGAAGTACGTGAACTTACCTTTTCGGAAAATCTAGCGGAAACATGTAGCTGCAGGCACACTATAAACACAACAGGAAAATGTGTCGAAATAACTGATAACAGAAACGTGAAAAAAAACGATTATAAGCGACGTCAAGAAACTATCTTCAGGTTTCATGTAGGTTTGAGTAATGTGCTACCTATTGGGACCTTAATGAACTTCCTAATTTCATTTCTATGGCCGGTAGAGGGCTCTGCGCCTGCATTCCTACGCTGGTCTGAAGTTGTACCACCTGGTAGGAAGTAACCCTGTAGTTAACGCATGCGCATTTTACAATTTTGCAGACCTCGTGGAGTAAACAACTCTCTTCTTCTTCATCGAAGTCATACTTAATCATACTTTAGTCTCTATACGTCAGTATAAGTAGGTACCGTAGAACGGGGTTACTTTACTTTTGCGGGGTATAAGTGGTACTTGATGTCATTTTTCATATTTTTCAAATTTTTGCATTACCTACTGAATTTAGGAAAACAGCCAAAGGTAGCATTTGATACTTGATTATTGCCTAATGGATTTTAGTCATGACAGCAAAAACAACCACACTTCTTCTTCTTGTTTCATAAGGTTTATCAGTTCTGTATTTTGACAACAATTGGGAGGTGTGCTGCAAACTGTGTTTCTCACGGCTTTCCAGGCTTCTTGACTTCAATTTCTGGCTTAAGTATGGTTTTAGCAATGGATAACAGTGATATTCATGTATGAATTAATTTGATCAGGTGTTATCAGGTTCCAGTGGGAAGGTAAACGGGGCAACAGTGGTACACCTAAAAACCGGGGTTTTTGTCAATTTTTGGTCATGCAGGATTTTTTTCTCTATTGTTTCAGTTTTCGATCATGAGAAAGTACAAAAAAAAATTGGGATCACGGCCTTATGCCAATTTCACCGGAGACAATGAGAAATGCTTTGGAGGATATCAAGAGTGGTAGGCTGTCAGTGAGGAAAGCTTCTTCTCGGTACAATATCAGAAAAAGTACTCTTCAGAAGTATTCTTCAGAAGAGAATTTCTAATTTATATTTTTAAAAATCCCGGCTACAATCTGGACGGGGTAGCATTAGTACAGAGCGTGCTTTTAGGCGCTAGAAACAGAATAGAGCTGGTGTACCACAGTTACCCCGTTTGATGGGGTAAAAGTAGTACAACTTTGACGGTTCACCACGGCCTTATGGGTAATGATAGGGACCTGTAACTTAGAAAGCACTACACACATGTTTTTTAGTTTCACCTGTATGAATTTCAATGGGGAATCTTCATTCCTTCAATCAAACATCTATAAAAAACCATGAAAAATGTACCATTGTAACCCCGTTCTACGGTACCTATTCTATGATCGAAATGTCAACTAGCTCGTCAAGTTCGGAAAGCGATAGTTTCGACGATGGTGTTTCATGGTTTGTAGACGATGAGGACGAGATCGAAGTTATAGTTGGATCTCGTCTACATCTACGAAACTCAAATTTTGTCGAGTACCTACCTAAACTCCTCAGTCATCGTGTTTTTTTTTTTTTTTTTTTTTTTTTTTTTGCGGTGGAGTAATAGTTAAGTGATATTCACGGGCATAATAAGTAATATCTTCACGGGGTAACACGAGTTGAGTGAGGTTACAAACAACAACACTGGTTCTATTCGTCCCACAGTTCTGATGAGTTCGAGAACTGTCAGAACGCGCACTGAGAACGAAGCTAAGGAAGACGTAATTACTGAACCAATAATAACTGGCTGTTATTATGTAATGTGATGCAACCAATGAAGAAATAGAATAAAAACGTTTAAAAAGTGTAACCACAGTTCCCGAAAGAAAGGGTCAATTATTTAATTAAGGGTGTTTGGTGTGGAAAATTTCAGAAGTATTCTAAAAGGTAAGAAATAACCTTGGCAAAACGCTTAATAAAAGAAATCTGGAAAAGACTGACGTTAACAACTTTCCACAGAAACATAGAAACACATCATCAACTATACATAATCTTATATTTTTTACACCATTACGCATTTCATCAAGAATACATCCTCTTTCAGCTTAGTACAGTAAGTTTGAGCTTCTACGATTCATTTTCGTTTCGGGAATAAAAAGTTAATAATGTTATCAATTTACAACCGAAATTGCAGATCATGATTCAAGTCGACAAAAGTAAAATTGGTGAAATAAAAAATTAGGATTATAACAGTTATACGGAAATTTTCCAATAAATAGTACTTGAATACGACATATTTGCATGACATACATCAATTTTACAATAATAACGTGGAATACAGTGGAAAGTATAAAGAAGATTATTTCTCCCCAGAAAAAAGAAAAACTTCTTACGCCTAAAAGCTAAATAGTGAAGAGCATGGAATACGTTCCTCACCTCCATTTCAAATTTCAGTTACATAGGTTGAATAGCAAAGAAATTAACTCTAGAGATCACAAGGCAACGGTAACACTAGCCTTTTAGTGTAGGGAGGTATGTCGTTGTTACGTGTCATTGTTATTATTAATCGTTGTTATGTGTGTCCTTGTTAGATGAAAATTTTTGGCAAGAAGGTCTCTAAAAACGTATTCTACGTTAACAGTGAATCATAGACATATGTTTTCCGCACTCAATTTACATACCCACATCAGCTTGACTCACAAACAAGCGTATAAAAACAACACAATAAATAATACCTACAATTCCTTCCTTGTAATACCTACAATTTGTTTATATTTTTTTTGCGTGACACTAAAATGGGGCTCTGAACATGAGAAGCTCGATGTAGAGCGCAGCACGGAGTCAGGTATAATATGTTCATGTATAGTTTTCATGTGCAAAGGTTACAGCTGTTGTAAACAAAACATTCCAGACTTAACAAAAAAGGGCCTTTCTATCCTTAAATTGGTTTTTTTTCATTAATCTCCAACGTTTCCCCTCAGGAACTAGGGCCTATTCAGGGGAACAAAATTCAAAATTTGTAAAATATCCACTCATCGTTTTGTTCTTGTGATTAAAAAAAATCAAATTCAAATATCAGTTTAAGAAAATCAAATGTAAAATGGTTTACGTTTATGTAGGTATCAATGTTTTTCCGTATGTTTTATATAGTTCGCTGGTGACGTTAATTATAAATGTATAGTCCCTTAATCAAATACGAGTACATTTTGCTCAAGTTTTGAGTGTCATTTGGGAAGTTAATTGAATTTGAATTTTCTGTCTTTACCATTTCTAGAAATATTCTTTTTTGCAAATTACATTATCTTCCTATGATTTTGAAATTGTCGAATTCCGTAGTATGTCCTAAAGATCTGCAATGGGCAACCAACGCGTTCGCGAGACGTTTCCCCCCTCGTCCACTTTTTCACAAGGGATCTGGTAGACCAAGTCTGAACGTTGTTCTTTTGGTGTGAAATCTCTTAGATGGGACGAAAGTGGTCTGTTCGTAATAAGTGTTCGAAATGCTATTTTTACGTGTTTATAAGGCTCGAAAATCCTTGTCATTTATTCTGCCACTCCTAAGGACAGAATGGCCTTTTTTTGTACAGTTTTGTTATCATTTGAACTGTCCAAATAAAGAAACATTGCGAATACATTCCAGACTCTACATCGGTGATGAACTACCTATTTGGTTTCAGTGTCAACACCTGTTAAAACTTCAGAATAATCCTCTCCATCGTACCTCCACACAGCTAAGGTAGTGAGTTACCGCGGTTGGTCAACTTTGAAAAAGAATTTCTCAACAATATTAAAAATGCTTTCCAAATGTTTACCCGTTAATCTTCAATTATTCCTTGTCACAATAGCGTTGGTATTTTTCTAAGGATTTTAATTTTTTATTTTATTTCAAATTGCCACGAATTGAGAGTTGTTCCAAAAATGAACACTAGGGGGAAGCACTGACCGTAAAAAGGGGCATATTCGTGATCTCCTCAGCAGTTTGAACGTCGTTATTGATTATGAGGCTAAGATGAACATTTATGACGGATGTCTAACCCATAATCTAATATTCCTCTTATCATTGACACATAGATACCTACGAGATACTTGTCAGTTTCTGAACTCTTCGTGCATTCAAAGACTGATTTTAACCCCAAATTTGGATTCTGCGTGCAAATACACGGGGATAGCCTTTTCTGGAGTCATAATTCAATAATATGACTGTTTTCCATATTTCCCGTACGATCAAAGCACTGTGCGTTCTGGTGAAACTTGAATGCAAAGGGAAATTTTTTTTACCGGCAATTTTTGTGGATTAGTGTTGCGTTCCATGTTTGAGAGGTGCCTAAAAGGAACCTTTCTTCCAAACCAAAACTTCACATTTATTTTTTATTTCAGCAATTAGGTTCCTAGTTGCAATGAGTCCATTCTATATATACCAATTTGAAGGCACGTATATATATATATATATATATATATATATATATATATATATATATATATATATATATATATATATATATATATATATATATATATATAAACCGATGCATGAATGTAACGAACACTCATTCAAGTGATTGGAGCGATGAAATCTGATAAGAAAGTAGAACTTTCTTCATTTTCGTGTTACTTATGACGCTTGATTATAATTAGCGGCTCGACCCCCAGATAGGAATGGACGTATGTTGAAATCGGATGCGAAAAGCTATCTTCGAAGATACAGAGCCGGCAGGATGACAAGAACTGAGCAAAAGTTGGCCACTGAGCTGCTGGAACCTCCGGCGAGTTCGGGCATGACGTGGCCTGTTAGTGGTGCGAATCCAACGGCACCTCGTTCGACACTGAAAATGGTGTAGTAGTTGGAGAGAAACACGTCACCCAGGATCCAGAAATCTTGACCCTCGAGGAACCCTAAACCCAACACTGAGTAGTCTCCGTCAGTCTGAAAACAAGATTAATTATTCGTGAAGAAAGTGAAGAAAAACTGACAAGTAGATGTAGTGAACATCTTCCCCGTAAGACGATCAGTACAAGGTATTGAGTTGTTGGCAAAATTGTTGAAATAGTAACATTTGTGTGACGTAATAGGAAAAACCAAAACTTCACATTTCTTTTTTATTTCAGCAATTAGGTTCCTAGTTGCAATGAATCCATTCTATATATACCTATTTGTAGGTACGTATATATAAAAACCGATGCATGAATGTAACTACACACTCATTCAATTGATTGGAGCGATAAAATCTGATAAGAAAGTGGAACTTTCACGTAAATGATATGTAAATAAAAGGCAAAAAATCAACATTCCCATATGATTGAGTTCAAAAGTGGAAAAGTTTGATATCCATTTCGTGGAACAAATAATCTATTTTTTCTTAAGTGATTCGTGGGGGCAAAATGGTTAAAATGGCAACATTCGTGTGACAGAACTTGAAAAACCAAAAACTTCACATTTTTATTTTGATTTCAGCAATTAGGGTCCTAGTTCCAGTGAATCCATTCTACGTATACCAATTAGTAGGTATGTATGCATAAAAACCAATACATGAACGTAGCGAACACCCATTCTAGTAATTGGAGCGATAATATCTGATTAGAATGATGAGCTTGATGAGGTTAATCAGCTATTTAAGCTATCGCTCCCTAATAATGAAAGTGAGAGACTGTGAATCTCGCCCGTTTATTGCACCATAGGTTGCCCTCAGGGATATCATTTGGGACCTTGGCTGTTCCTGATATTCATCAATGACATTAGAACTGTTTTAGACAACAAAATCAAGTTTTTGCTATTTGCGGATGATGTCAACATTTT